>KZ148582.1:0-11985 GCA_002157085.1 Melampsora occidentalis | reverse complement strand
CAAACCTTCATGTGTCTTAGATGGAATGGATGTCTAGGACGGTCAAAAGAATTTTTTGCTTCCCTTCTTCCCACTTTGTCTAGTTTCATATATCAAAATAAAAGTTACAAAAAATTATTTTCACTATCATCATCCTAAAAACCGTTTTCGTGGTCTAAAGAAGTTCAAATTTCTCTACAAAATTTTAATCACCACCCGCCCACCCATACTAGGTCAAATTCGGGGTTTGTGTTTGTTATTTTAACCTCTCTAATTAGTTTAATTGTTTTTCTTTTCACTTATGTTTAGTTGCAAATTGTCAGCAAGCGTGCAGGGGTTTCAGTCCCTTTATTACAACAAATCTGTTACGACTACTTGTAAGGGGTAAACACGTCAGACGTGGATGCCACCCGCAGAACTCCCGCTTATTTACAGTTTCACTTACAGTCTGATTTATTTTTTCAAGCTTTATTCTCTTTCATAGTAATCAAGCTCGCCTCAGTGGCCGCTAAGAGTAAAACACGCAGATACCAAGTATCCAGAGCCACGAAGAGACCAATTCCCAGTTGTTGTACTAGACAAAGCTCAGGATGACTAACAGTTCTACATTGGTTTCATTTCTTCCAACCTTTTTCAATTAATTACTCTTTCTAGCTACACAAGTTTCTTTCTCAATACAAATTCATTACCTTTGCCTTTCCTTGGTCTCCCTGTTCAATATTTGCGCAATATTGAATAATACTGTCTAGCGCTCAATATTGCAAATTTATTGTGCCTTTGCCACACCTCATTGTCAAGACAAAAAATAGCCCTATTGTGTTTTAATTGTGGAGAGCTTTATTGCGCAGAAAGTGCAGCGCAATGGATTTGGGCCCAAATCCCAAATCCATTGAGTTGTGGTGTGCTTGCGGTGCTGACTCCTTTGTCTTCAGAGACAAGAAAGTGAGGTTAGAGTAGGACCAAGAGCCGTACTGCTGTGCCAGTTTTGTAGCCAGATCTCTGTGTAGCGGATTGATGGTGTCTCTCACATGTAGCAGAAGGTCTCCCTTCTTGAATAGACACACCTGAAAGTGGGGCACGGCTCGATTCATCTGATAATAGATTGTAACACCTCTTCAGGATGAAACTTTCCTTGAAATTTGAATTATACATAGAGTTACATCTGATGGGGAAATGTTTTGAGGTTGATGGAAGGTGCTAGAATGATATTTGTGTTGAATCTCTCACACATGATATGAGGTTATCAAAACTCAATCTTCAGTAAAAAAAAAGTGATGAAATGTCAGGTGGATCTTTTGATAGAAAATTGAGCAGTTGAGTGTGTGATAAGCTCTCTTTTTTTGGCTTACTCCCTTGAAACAAGTTTTACAATAATTTCTCATGAGTATAAAGAGTTTCCCAATTTCTCAGTCAACAACATATCCTCAAGGACTGGCATTGCTTCTCTCCTTCTCAGCTTCTCATTATTGATTGATTCACTCTTCTCAAACAGCCACTTGATTCCAGTGGATTTAGAGCTCAGTTTGTACAAGTGCCAGCTACAAGAATTGTTTTGGTGAGTAATTTTGAGTTTCCCAAAAATTATGTCCTTTCATTATACCCTTCTACTATGTACCAAAACTCTTCCACTTCTTAGTCATTCATGGATATTAAATCTCCTTAGATTCCTAATGTCCTCTCTTGGAGCAATTTTGTAACAGCTTGATATACCCTATTGCTATCTGCTAGCGCACAAAGATGGTTGTTTGATATCAATCCCCCTATATCTTCTTTTCTCAATAGAACTCCAATCCTTTACGTGATTAAATACCTCAGCCACAAGTTTGTTTGGAGGATATAGAGGTTGTCAAGCTTGGGTGCTGACATCTTCTATATATTTCACAGCCTACCCAAGATGAGATTCCAACAGATCTTTGCTACCATCAATATGTTGGTAGATCACACTGCTTATGGTAATGTCATCCCTCAAGCTGCTAAAGGATGCTTGGTCAGAAGCAGTATCAATGTTGATGGCAAGCCACTCATGATTATAGAGTCCAATAATATCAGGACCACTGTTAATCTGGGTAGCATGAATTGATCTCCACTATCCTTCTTTAAATTCCAGAATCCTTGGCTGTTGAGCATATTGTTAGAGAAGGTGAAACTATTGGCTCTAGTGCTTACTCACGGCGACCAGGTGGCAAGGGGGCCAACGCTTCTGTGGCTCTTGCCAAGGCTGGTGTTCCGGTATCCCTAGTTGGCTTGATTGGACAAGACGCAATGTGGCTCAAGGAGACCATTGAGAAATATGGTGTAAATACTGATAAGTTGAAGGCAATTTCGGAGGTAGGTACATTGTATCTAAGTGCCATAGATTTTGGATTTTTTCACACCAAAACATTTTGGCTGATTGGTGCTTCAACATAGCTCCCTACTGGTCGTGCTATCATTCAAGTTTCTCAGACTGGCGAAAACTCAATTGTACTTGTTCATGGAGCCAATCACGCTCCTTCACATGCCTGGCCACCCTTAACACTCAATCACGGAGTACATAGCCATCTGCTCCTACAAAACGAAATCCCATTATCTGAGACCTGTAAAGCACTGAAGGCAGCCAAGAAAGGTGGACTTTGTACAATCTTCAACCCTTCGCCTCTTCCATTAGAATCAGAAATTCAAAATGTGATACCCTGGAGTGCAGTAGATTGGTTAATTGTCAATCAAGAAGAAGCTCGAGCGCTCACAAAAGTGACTCAAGCAAATCATCAAGCCAATGTTGATATCAAGATTGAGTCTGGTCAAGCAGGTGACCTGCAAGATACACTTCTTAAACTTATTCGATCATCATTTTCTAATACAGGAGTTGTAATGACACTGGGCGCAAATGGTTGTCAGGTTGGATTCCGAGCTAAGTCTAGTGAGAATTCTTGGACAGTCTTCAGCTCAGCAGCTAGTAAAGGTACACAACCAGTAATTGATACGACGGGTGCTGGAGATTGCTTCACAGTGAGTAATTTGATTTTCAAGCTCATTTATCTGAATTGTTTCAAAATGGAAATTGAATGAACAATTTTTCTGTGTGGCTTTGAAAGGGTTATTTCATTTCTCAATTGATGGCTATGAAATTTGGAAAACAGTTGAACCTAGAAGAGGTTCAAAAGGCCACTACACTAGCAGGAAAAGCAGCAAGGATGTGTGTAGAGAAACAGGGTACTATTGATAGTTATCCATCTTTGAGTGAAGTCATGTCTGTCAATCATTAAGAATGGTGTGGATTGATGAAGTCTTGAATGGTCATTGAGCTTGTCATACAATGTTACTTTTGATCTGTTCATTTTGCACAATTTCTTTTTACATCCCAGGCTTCCTCAACTGATGATTTATACTTCTTTAGCCAAGATGCAACACACTCTCTGTTTCATTTAAAGATTAATCCTGCAGGCTGGAGTTGTGGTTCTTTTGTTTTGGTTAGTGAGATGAAGTTTATTGTTCACTTGGTCTATATATGACAACAGTAAATTCCTCAGAATTTCAAAATGATTTGATTGGTGCTTTTAACCACTTCTATTGAGCTTGTTGAGCTTATCTGGAAGGTGACTCGCCGTCCCTGTCTGTCAAAAGAATATCGGAGTCTACTACCTGTCTTGACCTTCAAATTCCATCACTTTGTGACAGTCGCCTTGTTTATTATTCAGGGTTTTTGACATTTGGAAGTGGGTTGTGTTGTGCTGCTGCCCATCTGTTCTTGTTGGCATGAACTGTGAAAGCACTCCCACAGCTAGCAGCTATGAGAGTTGGGGGAACATGATTTAACCAGGTGCAGTGAAATACCTGTAAAAGTTGATCAGTCATCCCAACAATACTGAAACCACTCCATTCAAACTCACAGGAGTAGAACAGGTGCAAAGCAGATTTTTTGCTGCTCTGTGCACCACGATTCAAAGCAGAGCCTCCACCCCACTCACTGGAACCAAGAATTTATGTAGCGGAGCAATTGCTCTGCTATGGTCCCCGGCTTTCTGCTCAAATTAAAAATTTTCTTATGTGTCTTCACTCGATTCCATCAACTTGTAATGGATTTTATTGCTTGTCACTCCCTAATTGTGATATATCAGTGCAATATAGCGCACAATGAGCATAGCGCACTATATAGCAATCTTACTCACTGTGCCTGTGGAGAGACCCTCAGTCGTGGGGACCCTCAAGAGTACAAAGGTAAGCCTTTGTACTTGTTGGAGCCCCCAACGTGTGGGGCGCGCTCTCCGTGGGCACTGTGACTACTCCACTCCACATCAAGCCAAAAGAATAAAAAATAGTGGTCTTGGTGTGCAGCAGGTGAGAGTGGTCCTTGTGCTCCACTCTCAAAAGGTGTCAAATCCAGAGTGGAGCAGAACGGTTCCTGTGTTGATCCCAACAGACACACTGGCAGGAGGTCATGAGCATTGAATTACCAATGCTGGAGACATACAAAGTGAATTCTCAATACAAAGGATACCAGTACAATTCCTATGATACCAACCCTAAAAATGAACAGGCCCAACAAAAATGATCATCTCTATAAGTACTGAAAGTCTTGGTGTAAGAATGACTATGCAAAGTTGTATGTTACAGGTGCCCAAAGGGATGACAGCACTTGTACAATTCCATGAAAATGAGGACCTAATGAATTCAAGAGTTTGGACCCCAAGAGGTTTTGGTACCAAGCAGAGAGGGTGAAAGAATTTCCCCAATCACTGGGTCCATATCTCATGCTCACAACACAATAGCAAAGTTTTTTCCAAGTTTGTTGCATGATTGATGGTGGCTTGATTTCAGACTGCACCACTGGCTGGGCACTGCACAGCTTTGGCATGCACAGCACAGAAGCAATCAGCACGGTCAAGCCCATGCCTAAGCGCCCTGAGCAAATTAGTCCCCTGCTTTTTCATATCCCTGTAGGCCTATGTCAAGTTTGACTCTCCATTACTCTTTCATGGATCCCGCTACCTCCTACACAAGAAGAATTGATTCATGTGTTATCAAACCAGATCAAACCTCAAACATTGTTTGAAGTGGTGCTACTACGTCTTCTAAAAAGATTGGCACCTGTGGCTTGGTCACAAGAGAAATCAAATGCGCCACAGCAGCTGCGCGCAGCAACAATGATGTGGCGGCCAACCTGCCATCTGACGCTGCTCAGCACCACTACACCACCCCAACCCTCATTCCAATTTGAATCAGGCATTGATCACAATCATCACTTTTACCTGCCAGCTCACCACCTTACCCACCCAATCTCAAAGTCTAAGCGGTGTGATTGCGACTTGAATATCTCTCTTGATCAACCATCCATCAGCACCTTCAAGAACCAATATTGAAATGATCATTGACTTGGTGGATTCAGCTTTACTGTTGTATTCTTTTTGACTCTCTTTTTTTGGACAAGGTGTCTTTGTAGCTTTGTAGTTTTGTCTGTTGGTTTATCTGTTGTCACTCAGAATTTTACCAATCACTTGTTCTGTTTTCCATAATGAAAGATAGTTTTCAAAGTATGCAAAGTTTGGAATCAATTCAAATGAATATCTGCCATTTGACACTTACAAGATCTTTGGTGCTCACAAGCCTAGTTGAGGAAAAGAATAAAAGTAAATCTGACACCACAAAACAGTTGAAAAAGAGGGAAATCAAAGTGGACACTTGCGAGATCAATTGACAATTTTAAAAAGAAAAATATGTTCTTGGTGAGAACAAAACCTTGAAGTTGCTCTTCAGGGTATCTGAAAGTGGTTTGACCCATTAGAACTGCAATATGACCATTCTGAGAGAACACAAGTAACTTACATAAACATGTTCTTTTTTTCAGCCTCACTGTGAACACACAAGTCAAGACCACGAGACTCGCAATGAAGTCATTGTACTCCTTGGCAGAATTTTATATCCCAGGATAATTTCCAAATTAAGAGGGCTTATGACCACATGATATACAGAGAAGTTGTATCTTTATTTGTTCTTTTTCAAACTGAATTGGTTTTCAGTCCCTCCAAATATGGTCAGGAGGGGTTTTCCTTGTTACAAGCGGGTTTTCAATCCCATCATAGTGTTTTTTCCCCTTTTTCTTCTTTGTTTATTGTGTAAAAGTACTTTGTGAAAGGAATTAGCTACCTTTGTAAAGAGATCACTTGGTCTGGGACATGTTGGGCTAGAGGTACACAAAGTGGAGCCGCAAAGCCACCCACACAAACAAGGTTCCTGAATTACTGAGGCCGTGAACTGGTGAAGTCTAACACTGGCCACAGACAATGGGTACATTAGATTAAAGGAATAGAAGATGATCATTTGAAAAATAAAGAAACTAGGCTGAAACTGGGAGGGAATCAAAGAGGTTGAGCAAGGGTTGAGCCAAGCTCAATAGAGGGGCAAAATGAGAGTTAAAACTGAGGAGGAGATCATTGTGTTCATACTATGCTGCACTTGAGTGGAGTTGATCAGCAAACCCGTGCTCAGCTTAATGGACCAATCTTCATATCAAATATAGAAGACTTTGTTGCTAACACGTCATGAGTATGAATTATGGACCCGGTGAATAGAGAATTTCAGGTAATTCCAATTTCAATTTCCCCTCCATTCCAATCCTTTCTCATCAACAACATTTTCCAGTGGTCAACCAAGGAGCTTCACACTTTTGACTTCCTTTTTCTCTCAGAGTTTTTCTTTTACCTCCCACCCATCCCTGATAAGCTTAACAGCATGAAACAAATAACAAAAAAGAAATAGTAAATAAAAGACATATACCTATGAGGAATGTGAAGCCAAGTTTTGATGGAACTTTAAGAACAATTATGAAAATCTATGGATGAAAATGTGTGAAAAATTAAAAGTTACAGAACAGTTAGAGTTGCATATATGCAAAATGAAAGGCCAAAGGATACATTTAAATACTCTACCAACTGATAATTCATTGATCAATTTGAACCTAAAGTTTTCTCCAAAGCTTCAACAGATACAACAACTGTTTTACTTGCACTAGACTGAATTATTTGTTCATCTCTCTCTATCTTTGTAATTGAACTTGAGATCCATCTTTGAGTCATGGCATCTCATCTTATTTTGTACAAGGAAAATACTTCCATGTATTTGTGATTTTGTTTCCTTTCTGCAGCCCTTGTCAGAAGTTATCTTGATACATTTTCATTTCTCACAATTGAAACCAAACCATTTTCATCATGGATAAAGTGAGGGAGAAATCAATTACCAATACTGACGGTGAAGTTGCAATGATTGAAATGTCTTAAGAATGGAGATATCAGACCTGGATTGTAAGTGGGTGACTGTAAGGTCTCTCTCTAGTAGACCTTCACCAAGTCTCAAGTCTCAAGATGACCGTAGCCAGACAGAAGTAGCACCTGAGTTGATTCCGGAAGAGCCTATAACACCAAACACTTAATATAATAAAGCTACTAAGAGAGAAAGGAGGAAATGTGTTCCTCAAGAGAACAAACCAAAAGGGAAAGAGGATGGGATCTCTATATAAGAACCTCTACACATCTGCACTGTAAACCTATACTCTTGATGGACATATAATCTGTAAACTATAATTTTCCCAGACAATGACATCCTGTCACAATTCACTTGCACCATATCACTGATCTCAGTGAAAAACCACTATAAAAGTGGGAATAGTACTGTCAAAGTCGGAAACCTAGGCTTGGTCCTTGATGTGAGCATTCTATCCCTCTACCTTAGTCTTCTCTGCAATATGCTGGCTAGTTGGAACCTCTACAGGATACCCTACTCAAAATAGGATCAGAGAAGATTTCCTGGTCTACCTCAGCAAAGCTACCAGCTGATAAGGAGAATAATCTGTACATTAGGACAGTGGATGAAATGGTCCCAACATGTTATTTTTTCAGAAATCAAGGGAACAATATTCCTGCCACAAAATAAACATAACTTTCACTGCCAGCATTAAAGAGATTCCCAGGTGGGAATACCGGTCCCAGGAACCAAATTCCCCATTTGTTACTGCTAAATATCTTCATGAGTATTTCCTCAGTAGCCATTGTGATATACTGTTGTTGTATAAAAGTTTGTCAAGAAAAAAAAATCAACAACAGGGCAAAAACCCTGTGTAATTTATTTTTTTATTTTATCTGACTGTATTATTGAAGTTTGAATCAATCAATTCCAAAATTGATTGGCTAGTTTTGAGACAAGGCAGAAGGTCTCTAGACCTTGGTAGAGATTGGTTTGCTAGCCAATGAGCTTCTGAATGACTGTTGAAGTTATCTTTTCCATTATAGAGAACGGAGCACAATAAATTGTTTGTGTAGTGATTGACTATTGCACTCTTCTTAGAATCTCAGGCTGTGTTAGCGTAGTGGTAGGCAGCTGGTTATATAGGTCAGGATGCTTGTGGTGGTGTTCAAGCCTCTGAGGACAGGCAATTCTTTCAAAAGTTGATCAAGAAAGTTAATCAACTTTCCTGTTTTTGGAACAAGGCACTCTTGCCAGCTTTTGTCGCTCTTTGTGATGAAGAAAACAAAGAGTGCCATGATGTCACTGTTTTCTGACACTTTGATATCTTGTGCTTGGATTCCAAAAAAACATGCACAAAAGACAGCCTGTGTATGGCTTGAACATGACCCACTTGCCAAATGCAAGTATACTACTGCATTGACCACAATGACTGATGATTACGTTGCAAATGCAACATAACAGAGTACACAAACAATTTATTGTGCTCTGTTCTCAAAAATGGAAAAGACAACTTCAACAGTCCAAGATCATTGGCGAGCAAATCAATCTCTAACAAGGTCTAGAGACCTTCCGCTCAGTCTCAAAACTAGCCAATTGATTTTGGAATTGATCTATCTACATTTCAATAATACAGTCAGATACAATAAAAAAATAAATTACACAAGGTTTTTGCCCCGTTGTTGATTTTTTTTCTTGACAAACTTTTATACAACAACAGTATGTAGTCAACTTTTTTGGCTGTTTGTTGCACTTGTAACAAAGTTACAGAAAATATTACGTGTGAATTTCTTGACCAAATGAGCAGGTAACTGAGCGGACTGATATGTAGATGATACCTAAGTATTCACTCAGATGTTTGCACATATGTAATGTATGCTTTATTGCTCAGACGGCCACTGCAAGATGGTTTCATGACCCATTCTACTCTCAAAAATGTTTCCAGCCTAGTGCTAATTCCCATCAAGGAACCTCTTTAATGCTGGCAGTGTTTAGGGTTCATTTGATCCCAAGAAAGTACTGAAAAATATATTGAAGGTTGACTAGCCGCTGGTATCAGGAGTCAAACTGCCTCCATTCAAAGCAGCTCTGGTACTATTCACCGGCAAGAAAGATGGAAATTCAAGCCCTGGCTTTTATCATAAAGCTTTGAATGTGTTGACTGTACAAGATAAATACCCCTCCCTCTGAATATGAATCTTATTGAACATTTGCTCCATACAGTAACTTCACACAATTACATCTACATACCACAGATGGGAATATAAGTGTTTCAGAAGGGGGTGAGGATCAGTTGGCCTTTATTGGCAAACAGGGCCTAGTTTTTCCTGCCTCATGATGCATACTGGACCTACAGGTGGTACTTTCAATACTTTATGCAGGATATATTCCTAGGGACAATTCAAATAGATACTGCTGTTTATCTTGATGACACACTGGTATCCGCAAAGACAAGAGTTCATCACAGATCTGCTGTTGACTCAATCCATGACATACTGGACAAGCATCAGCTTTAGCTAAAGCCTGAGAAATGTCAATTTTTGAAGGATGAGGTCAAGTACTGACGCCTTATCATCCCCAAGAACAAGGTTAGAATGGGTCCAACAAAGGTCAAAGCTGTAAAACAATGGGTGGCTTCCAAAAATATGTTCAACCTCCAGTGTTTGAACAGCTTCAACCACTTCTATCTGCCATTCATTGACCAACTCTTGAAAAAAACTAGGCCTTTGCACAAATTGACAAAACTGAGCACTCCATACTCATTGGACTGTGTATGTGAACTAGCCATTGAAAGCCTCAAAACGGCTCTTGCTACAGTTTTGATACTGAAGATGGCAGACCCCTATAAACCCTTCATTCCGGAGTGTGGCTGATCCAGTTTTGCATTGGAAGAAATCCTATCACAGTGGTCTGAGGATGACAGCAAGAGGCATCTAGTTGCCTACTCATCACAATGTCCAGTGCAATCTGAACGCAACTACTAGAATTTTGATAAGGAGTTGCTGGCCATTTTAGCAGCCTTTACAAAGTATTGCCACTATGAGGAAAGGTAATCCAAACAGACCTGATTTAATTGTTTATAAAATTACCACAATTTGGAGACTTTTATGACAACAAAGCAACTCACACATCAACAAGCACAATGGGCCAACACATTGGGATGCTTAGACTTTCAGATTAAGTTCAGATCTGGATGGCAGTCAACTAACCCTGAAGTGCTGTAATGCAGGCCTGACCTCAAGCCTGTTGACAAAACTAACCTGTCCTTCTGTCCAGTACTAAGCCCTGAGAACATAGGACCTGATAGCTCTCTCATGGAAGTAGCCAGAGCTGAAGCTTTCTGTATCTATTGAGCTCAACAGTGCAGAGAATTGGTTTGATATTGATGTTCTAGGAGTAGAAGACAAAGACACCACACATCAGAACCTATTAACTGGTGACCAGATCATTGATCTCATTTGTGAAAGCAGCAGACAGACCAACAGACCAGTACTTTTATGGAGGCTTATAACAACCCCACACTGTCAAAGATGAAGGACACTATGAAGGCCTACAGCATCAAAAATCAAGTTTTATACAAAAACAGAAAGATTGAAGTTCCTCACAATCAACATATCAAGCTTCACATAGTACAGAGCTGGCATAATTCACTACTAGCAGGATGCCCTGGCAGAAGCAGACATAAGATTATCTCTAGTGAAAAAAAGCTTCATCTGGCCATCCCAGAAATCTTCTGTGAACAAGTATGTCAATGGATGTGATTCTTGCTTATGAGTGAAGTCTATGACACAGAGACCCTTTGTGACATTAGAGCCTCTAACAGTACTGGCAGGACTCTGGACCAACATCAGCTATGATTTGATCACAGATCTGCCAGTCTCAAATGGTTTTGAAAGCATTTAATTAACTGTGGTTGATATGCTTACTAGGATGGATCATTCTATCCCATTTAAGGAAAGTATGATGGCTGAGGATTCCATGGTACGCCAGACACCATGGTCTGTCAAAGTGGCAGCATATATATTCATCTCAAGAATCACTTGGGGATTGGAAAAGCCACTTTAAATAAGATTACCCCCTTTTACTCCATTTCATCTTTGTACTGATTGACAATCTGAAGTGTTAAAAAGTCCATAGAAAACTACCTGCAACACTTCATAGCCTACTGTGAGGATGACTTTGTGTTGTTACTACTGACAGCAGAATTTGCACACAACATTCAAGATCACATATCCATTGGGGCCTTTCCTTTCAAAGCTAACTATGGTTTTAACCCAACTTTTGTCTCAATTGACCAATATATTCCGGTTGTTGAGGAGAGGCTAAGAAAGAGCTGGCAGTGGGCTTAGAATTGGCGCAGGATACAATCAAACATCAAACTGACAAGAACATACACCACACTCCAAAATGGGAGGTAGGCAATGAAGTATGGCTTCATTCAAAACTATTTCCATCACTAAATTAGATCACTGTTGGCTGGGTCCTTTCAAAATCATGAGAAGAGTTCTAATTCTACCTACAAGTTGAATCTGCCACTAACCATGAAGGGAATCCACAAAGGTTCAACATTTCAGTGCTCCAAAAGCACAACCCTGACACAATTGAACTTCCAGAAAGTATTGAGTTCTTGTCATTGGTGATGCTGATTGTAATTGCAATAAGCTGGTTCAAGCCTAAGATCCATGAAATTGCAGTTGATTTCAAGGGATCATGTGAAAGACTGAGATATTCATTTGTTCAATCTTGACTTAGCTGGGTGTAGTACTGGTATGCTCTCCAATTGAGATGGTT
>KZ148580.1:0-10306 GCA_002157085.1 Melampsora occidentalis | reverse complement strand
GGGACCGTGACCGCACGGTATGTAGAGAGATTACCCGATGTCGGTGTAGAACCATGAAAGGGAAGAAAGTGGGCGAGGTTGCCTGGTCACGTTGGCCGCAGGCGATCACGTGGGAGGACTCGAGGGAGACCTGTGGTTACAAAGGATTTCGCATACAAGCATCAGACCTGGGCTGTACGATGCTTATATATGGGTTTATCAGAGCGGCTTTGATAATTATCACAAGACATACGAAAGTTCGATCTACCCGGTGAGGGAATTTGTCAAGTTTCGGTATACATACGTCATGGGTAGAGAGTGGGACAAGTTGCAAAGCTAAGATTTGTGAAGCGATGCTACATATGTGTAACTATGACTTTAATGAGCACATCATTAACATTTCTGTCGGTATCGGCGTTATGAATCATCAAACTGATGCTACTTCGATTCCGATCTTTCGGCAACAAAAATCAGACATTCGGGTGTTGCAGTAGAAACAATCAAAGTCAACGGACTCCTCTACTTGGCTCGAGTCTTACCTACCGTAAAAAACCCTCATCACGCTTAACCAACCGATGTAGACTGATGCACCATGGACTCCGAAAATATCTCTAAAAACCAGTTGTGATGAGACCGAAGAGTGTTCCACTGAAAGAAGTCGGTATGTAGGGTGACTGGAGAGCCCATTGAGTTTTACCTTTTCGAGCTCCATTCTCCGTGATCGCACATCTCCATGATAGCACATGGCCCCAAAAAACTGAAGGTTCTTCCAAGTACAAACATAATAATTACCTAATCACTTGAACCGAATGATACGAAGTCAGCTCTTCTAAAGTCGAAGCATTTCATAATAACGACACATTTCTTGTTCAAATCATAGATCTTACAGCAGAATATTTCGATTCATTACGATTCATCTCGAACCTTCATTCTCCATAAGAGGCTTCTTTACACGACCGATTATGTCAAAAAGTGAAAAAACGGATCTGGGCTTTTACGATGGTGATACACTCAATGAAGAAGTTGATGAACATCAACTGACTGTGACTGTCAGATCAATGGCCGTGGGTTTGATAACTACTGTCATTGGTGGAACTATTGCTCAGGTAAAGGTTTAACTTGTCTACTTCAAACATCGCGATGGATCTTGACAGTCGATTGTAATCATGTTGTTGAATAACTATCAAGTTATTCGTTTTCAAACCTGTTGCAATGAGTGTACATGCCCTAGTACTGCAAGTAAGTGACTTTCACCCAATTAATCTACTCGTGGTTAATCTCTCGAGTAATTTAAAATCCCTCAACTATTTTCTTTACCTTTCAAAGGTAGCTTCTCTAGTCCTAGGACGTATAGTTGAGACCGTTCCTGGTCCAAGATGGTGGAATCCTGGACCTTTATCAATCAAAGAGACTGTCTTTTCTGCAATCATGGCAACTAGTGGTGCAGCTGCTACTTTGTGCGTTGAAGTAAGTATCTACTCTCCCTACTCATAATGTTGCTTTAGAAACTTTAGACATCGTCAAATTTCATGATTGATCTTTTGTGTGTTCTTAGATTATGGGAGCTCAGGATTTGGTTTTTGGAAAGAGACCTGCTTTCTGGTTTGGGCTCTTGCTATCACTTTCTATACAAATGATTGGATTTGGTTTAGCAGGGTAAGCGTGAAGTCATTTCATCACATAAACGATGCAATGAATCTTATAGCTCACTTTGACCTTTCTGAACAAAAATTATAAGTCTTTTTCGTCCATTTCTAATACACCCCGCTAAATCAACATTCCCGTAAGTCAATCGCTACTCAAGTCAACCCACAAAAAGACGTTTTCCAGGATTGAATTTGTAAAACCAATCTTTTACAGGAGTATATTACCTTCAGTCTCTTTATTTTCATCAATGGCTAGAAACACCTCAACGACCAAAAATCAAGTTTCAACTTTCAAAAAAGTCTTTACAGCAGCTTTGATTTGTATGAAAAATTCATCTTAGTGTTATCGTTATCTGATGTATCATGGTTATTAACGTGGCAACCTGTCCAATTCTTTCCCTGACCTATAGATGAAACTGTTCCTACTTACTTGGCCCCCGCTTTACAAGCCATCAGTCCATGGTGCTTAACGCTACCTCAAACACCTGCTATCACTCAAGTGCGTAGTCTTCAAAAAGCTTCATTACAAGACATCCTTCCAAAACGTTTGGTTTTCAATCTGACTTTTGTCAATCAAATATAGCTCTTTGGTGGATCCTTAGTAGGCGAGGGATTAGGAGTGTTTTCTTTAAGCTTTGATTGGGTACTTGTGGGTACGTAAAACGTTTCAACAAATTCGCGATAGTTGATGAAGTTAGAAAGATAATAACAGACTTTTTGGCGACCATTCTTTGCGTTATGTCAGGGAGCTATGGACCTCTGTTCGTACCCCTAGAATCTCAAGTACGTCAGATGACAACAGAATACGAGATCTTAGGTTTTGTTCTGATATCAAGGTTCCTTCGTTAGATTGTAGATTGGTGTGCGATGGCAATTGGAATGCTTTTAATGTCCGGAGCTTATCGCTATAATTGGTTTGGTGAGTAAAATTCTTTTTTGACCCATTGAGCCTTGGCGAATCATGAAAGAAGAGGATGATAGTGATCGAATCTTCCTTCTCAACTTGGGATCTATAGGTGGAGGAAATTTACCATTCATTTCATTTCAGTTACTAAATTCAGAAGGAACTTCATATAATTTCACACAAACTGTTAATCCGGATGGTACAGAAAATATACAAGGGGTCAATCAAATCGGTTTACCTAGATTTTCTACAAGTTTGATTATAGGATTATCTGGCATTTTACTAGCTAGTTCTTCTGCAATTACGACCGCTTTGTTATTTCATTGGCAAGAGATTTCAACGGTGTTCAAGAAGAATAGTGATCCTAATCTAGAAGATCCTCATCGAAAGCTTTGTAAATCCAATCGTGACGTTCATGCTCTGTAAGTATATATCAGGTCTATCTCACTCATTTGATTGGTTGGCTCGTTCGCTGAATTTTTGATTCTTTTCTATATATAACAAAACAAATCACGCTTTAGAATTTTTGCTGCTCTCACATTGCTAGCCTCTCTCAGTGCATTTATCTGTTTTGCGCGTAGTGACTCTGGTTTAACCTGGCAGGCAGTGATCACAAGTCTAGCCGCATCCGTTGTCTTCAGGTGAAAAATCAACATGTTTCTCCCCTGAAATCCTAATGTTTCTCTTCCTTTACTTCTGAAGCTGAAATGTCGACTGAAATATTTAGTCTAGCATCAGGTATATTTTTCGGTGAGGTAGGGCTTCAGCTACCTTGCAATGGTATGTGCATCGAATACTTAGTCTTACAAACTACGCCAGAGCTGATTTGACGTGGTATTCTTATGCATAATCTCCAGCTGTTTTCCAGATGCTAGGGTAAGCACGATTCTCTCAAATCAAAAGATAATAGATCCAATGTAACAACATCAAACAAATTCATTTTTTCAGGGGTGTTTTATTCCCAGGAAATGCACTTGGAGCTTTGAATTTCACTATGTACGATTTTCATACATTTTGCTATATCAGAATCCATCAACCAAGTCTTCAAAAACTAAAGTGATAAAACATTTTATAGGCTAGGAGGAACAATTGTTGCAAAATGTACTTCTACTTCACAGGATCTCAAATTAGGTCAAAGATTTGAGCTTTCAGGGGTGAGTTTCAAATCTTAGAATTTGAAAAGGAAAATTATCACGTCCAATCTGATGAGTTTATTTTCAAAGCTCTCTGTGGCTTTTGCTCAATTTATTGGAACGTGAGTAAACTCATTCTATTGAAAAAAATAGTTCAATTCTTCATAGCTTTTATATCATTCCGTCTCAGAATATTGGGAGCAATTGTACATCTTGGGACTATGAGATTGATTCTAGACTCACAGAGGGTGGTACTTTCAAATGGTCACGGGAATGGTGTGTACACAGTAAGTCAGGATTGCATACCATGTGTTTCCCAACGGGTTTCCTTTACGAGTTCTCAATCCAAAGTCTTAGATCCAAGAGATTAACAAATTGGCTTTTTTTGCTGTTTTTTGTCTTTCAGAGTTGGGTTTTAACTTCTCTCGCAGCTCAATCAACAACGTAAGTATGCCATACTATTTAGACCACATATTAATCTATAGCTCACCAGAATCCCTCTTCAAATGGGTTCAGTTGGGGACTCTTCAGCAGAAGGCTATATGCACCGGGTCAGATATATGTAAGCTTCTAACTCTTATCTAGGAAAGTGAAATCTTATTGACCTCTCCTTTTTCTTTGTTTGTTATGTGATTCAGGCTATTCTACCTTATTGCTTTCTTATAGGATTTTTAGTCCCCGTACCATTATTCCTACTGCACAAATGGAAACCTAAAGCTGGATTCAATAGGTTGAATGTACCACTGTTTACTTCAAGTTTGTACAATTGTATAAGAGGTAAATAGATGCATGTCTAACATTTGAGTCTCTTGATTTGATGGCAAAAGCTCAAGATAAGTTCTGATTTTTGGTACATCTTTCTTTATTTGTGGATAGGTGCCACATCAGGTCGAATGACTGCTATGGTCATTGGACTGTATACTCAATGGTTTCTGAAAAGACATCATTCAAATTGGTAAGCCAATTCCCTTCATGATGATCTGGAGTACTCCTATCTCCTTGATTCTTATATAAAGCTCTTGTTTGGTCACAAATAGGTATCAAAAGTACAAGTAAGTTACCTCTAACTTTAAACAATTATTATTCTGAATATATTCTTACAACAAACTACCTTTTTAACATGGGAATAGTTACATAATCAGTGCTGCAGTAAGTCAATTGTGATACCCTTCAACATTAAGAAATATATACTCATAAGAACCTGTGATATTGATCATTCTTGTACCCCTTTTATTAGTTGGATGGGGGGACCGAACTTGCAGTGCTTCTATTGTCAGCTCTAGTACAAGGAGGAGCCGGTTTCCGAGCTCTACCCATGCCAACGTACGTACAATCTGATCCAATTTTTTAATTTGTTCAGTCTGTTCTGGAAGAGATTTCATTAAAATCAATCTGATTGGATGTCTTTTTAGATATTTCTTGAACCCAACCGGACCAAGAGATTATTGTCATATTGCAACTTAAAATCCAACTCTCTGATATTTTTGAGGGGGAGTTGACAGTTTGTTATGACTATATGAGAGATGCAAGGGAAGCCTCAAGACAATCTGGTAATAGTAATAGATTGCTAAGTGAGGAAAACAGTCTATGTGTAGAAGGATCAGACTATAGACAGCTCAGTTCTGATACAAGCATATATGTCTAAGTGAGTAAGCCTTATACAAGTCAGATCATAACATCACTCCCCATTTTATGACTCAACCTCCTCTTTCAGCCCATCATCTTTCCACGGGTGGCATTAAGAAACCCAGTGGGAAAAAGCCATACCCTCACTTCTTTCTCCTTGTCCTCTTATACCTCAATTCAGACTTCGGATATTTCTTGTTAAAATCATTTACTAATTGTTGCACATTTTTATGTCTTTCTTCTGGTTTCCACAAATCATTCTCTTCACCAGACCCCTTCTAATTACCTAAACATTCAGTTTTTCTGCCTTTCTTTCTTTTGTTGAGTGCTTCATTAATTTTGTATATATCTTCATCATCCATAACAATTGGCGGTGGCGGCACTGTGTGTTGTTCCCGTATTTTGCTACCCATTGACTTGGGCAAAACAATTTTATGAGCATTGTTTGACACACGCACAGAGATAACAAAAGTTCCTATCCATTTATGGGTAAACTTAGCTGTTGGCCCCGTAGTTGAAAGATGCTTGTTGTTTAGCCATAATTTCTTGCCTTTTTTCCAAGTAGGAGTTGCTTGAGCCTTTGAGTCGTATTGCTTTTTCATTAGTTCCTAAGTTCAATTCATTGCGTCCTTCAATTCTTGTTGAACCTCATTGATTTGATCCAATCTTTGTCCAATAGAGGGTAAACATTGCTTGCTGGAGGGTACATGGGTGAAATTCACATTGAATCCGTAATTTGCTTTGAACGGCGATATTCCTACTGACAAGTGCTCACTGTTATTATACAGGAATTTCGCAAACGGTAACAATATCAGCCAATTGTCTTGCTTATAGGAGGTGAAATGTCTGATGCATAATTCAACCGCTTTATTTGTGATTTCCAATTGGCCATCTGTTTGAGGATGGTAGGCCGTTGAGGATTGGGTATTCCCTATCTGATGTTACCGTTCTTGGAGGTCCATGTAATCTCCATACCTCCTTGATCATCATGTCCGCCAATTCTTCTGAATTCAGGTCCTTTCTGCATGCAATAAAATGCGCCATTTTAGTAAGCCTATCAACTACAGTTAGGATGCTGTCATATCCTCCTGACTCTGGTAAGTCCGGAATTCAATCATAACAAATGTTGAGCCACGGCCCTTCCGGGATTGGTAACGGTTGAAGGCTGCCAAAAGGCTTTTCCGTCCTAGACCGTGGACGCCTAGTGAGTATACTCAGACTCACTCACCGCTGACTCGCCCGCAATACTCAAATTGAGTACCAACCGAGGTGAGTTACAGTTGAAGTATTGTCCAACTTAACTAAGTCCCTCGTGCTGAGACCAAACATAGCGAGCGATGCCCGAGGCACGAGGGACCTACATTCTTTTGCATTGCCCAAAGGGTCATTAGAGCCTTATGGCTATTAAAATGGATTCAAAGATCGCCTGCACCGAGACGTGCCCCATGACAGGATCCAGCTGGGGAATCATGATAACCATTAAAACTAAAGAAGTACATATCACATAAACCGATGGAGAAACGAGATATAACGTTTAGAGGCAAGACAACACTCTCAATTAAGAACAAAGAAATTCTTTATATCCTGACCAGATCTTGAGAATTGAAAAAATCTCGTGAGACTCGTTTGGCAAAAATGATGGTCTCAGGGTCAGCGACAGACAGGGCAAGCAAATGTGATGCAAATGACAAATGGGTAATTTGTATTGCAAACTGATGTAAGGCATTTTACGGTAGATTTTACACTAAAAAAGTTCAAGAAGCCACTTAGGCGGATGACCAATGTGAGACTAGGGATACATACTATCGTCTGAATAGCTGAATTGGAGATACTGACTTTTGAACATCTGAAAAAGTGATTGCACAATAAGAATTGTAGAACTGAGGAGCAATAAGTGATTGATTGATCAGTTTTCTGTGATCAGGCTGAAAAAAAGTGAGTGGATTTACCTGCTACATTTTTTGATAAATTGAATCTACATCGCGATCGATGAATCTTCCCATTCTCCCCAACACCTTGTCTTCACAACTGCTTTTCCTAACTTCACTCCCTCGCCCTCCTGCTCCCATTCATCAGTTCTCCATACAAGAACCTTCCACTGTCTCATCTCTTCAAATGCATCTTTTGATATCCAAAACGTAGCTTCCTCGGCTTTAAAACTCCATTGGAATGTGCTCATACAACGTATATTATCTCTGATCACTTTTGACTTGGAACTAGTATCTCTTTCATCATTAATAAGAATCGAGCGTAAGTTTCCAGATAGATTTTCGAATTTCGATTCGTTGTGGAATACTAGCATCGAATGTGGGGCTCGAGCATCCCAAAGTTTTAAGCCAGGAAACTTAATGGTGTACTGTATGATATCATCTACGCGAGGAATGGAAGAAGAGACAACAAGCCCAACGCGGAAGATCGAGCGCCATAAGCCGATCAAGGTTGCAAACTCCATGAGCCATGGTTTTGTACAAAAAGATCGCGTCGGATACACTGTGTCGACGTCTTGTGTTGTGAGAACCTGTAATCTCAGAGAAAATCAGTGAAAGATCAGAAGATGGTTCCGATTGTACATAATCGAACTGACCACTCGCGAAGGCGGGCGAGCATTGGTGGTAATCGCGCCCGACAAGATGGAATCAATCAAATTTGAAATCCAATGCGCTGGGTATCCCAATCCAGACAGGTGCTCCAGTAAGCGAAGAAAGGCGGTCATATTGAGAGGAGCAAAGACGATGGTGGGGTTAGACGAGCGTGGGTAAGGAAGACAGAGTTTGAAGAAATGGGTGTGGAGCCAGTGCAGGAACTTTGACTGGGGCATGAGTTGTTCAAAGCTCAGGGGTTTTGGTTGGATACGCTCCCAAAGGAAGTATCCCATTGCGAAAAACGGAATTTCCCTGTTTGGAGGACTTTTGGCGGCCAATTCCAACTGAAAGTGAGACCGAATTAATGCAGGATCGTACATGGCGAGGTATTCAGAGTAAAACTGAGACATGCTTTGGAATTCTGTCGAGTTGCGAAGGATACATGCGGTGACTCCTGTACCTGGCCCATGTTCGAGGATCGGTGCGCCGTATAGGAAGGCGGTGAAAGGACCACCAACGTAATCACTATTGATGACATTAGTCAGGTGGCTTGGATGGTGAAGGACAAAATGAGATATAGACTCACGGAACATTGCTCATATGGATCACGTGATATTTATGCGGCCACTTTGACGACAACAAGAAATCTTTAGATTCAGTTTCGGTGGGGCGGTCAAGAGTTTGATATTGGATGTGTTCGAGACGATCAGCCATCTCTCCAAAGCAAACCTCTACCATCATGGATTTACGAAGACTAGCAATGGCTCCTCCGATCGTCATGAAAAAGTTTTCTGCGACAGTCATAAACGTTTCTAGTCCAAGTATCGCTTGATCCTGTGTAGCTCCTTTCATAAGACTCCCAAGAACTTGGAACGGTGGAATGCCCAAGGCTGGGCGCGGTTCACTGCCAGGCTTGGTGTTTTCGCTCTCAAACACAATGTCGACCAGTGTAACGTTGGGTTTCCATGTTTTGTCGATATGCGAAGATAGACGATCCTTGGCGCTTCTGTCGTTCTTTCGATAGGCCTCAATGATTGTGAGAATCTTTGGATCGTTTTGGGATAGTATTTCATCATGACCCAAGACAATTCCCAATTCGTTGAAAGCGCGTTTGTCGAACTTCAGGTGAGGGAATGATAATTGTGTTTCTATATCCATGCCTCCGGGCATGCTCATCATGCTCATCCTTGTTTGGAGATAATCTTCTAGTGTGGCCTCACGAAAGAGTTGAGTCGAATATGGACCAACGGGTCCTCGCTTCCAGGCTTCGAGACTAGGTCGGACAGCAGCCTGAACTGCAACAGGAATGTAAACCCAAGGGATCGGTTGCTTGGAATTATCAAATGAGTCAAGTAGGCGCTGAATGGTTGCTTGGATTCGGTTCCAAGCATAAGCAGGCATGACTGAAGCCATATAGAAATATGTGACTGTATCGAGTGTCTCGAAAAACTGATTAGGATCGGCGGATGTGAGCTTCTCCATATCAGACAATCCCATGAATGAAGAAATATCATCTAAGAGTGCAAACAAGATCAAGTCTCGTGCAAGTATAGCAGGTTTGACATCCAGAATAGTCATATGAAGCCTTTGATCAGCCTTGCGAGAGTTATAAGAGTTAGAACCGTCCGAACTAAAATCCATAATGGTTTGTAGCAAATTACGAGCATCGCCTACTCCGCAAAACATAAAAGACACAACTTGGGCGTCCTTTGTGGTTCTTTGAAGTGTTGAGCTGTACAATGACTCCGGTTCATCGTGGCCAATAGGGTAATAAGCTCTATCGTTCGTCAAGCAAGGCCGGTATCTCGGTAAGCGCAAAATAGCATCCCGAAGTGACTTTTTAGGTATAGAGTCGTCAAGCTCGGAAAGGTAACGCTTAGCCTTCGTAAGGCGAGTAAGCAGCTTTTGCTTTCGAGGATCATCATCGGGTTCTCCTTTCAAGAGAGCCAGAGCATCAGTACCAAATTTGACGCTTTGCTCATAATCTCCTGTCTCAAAGGTGACGGCAGAGAGGTTCGATAAGGGTGCGGGGTCTGAGGGGGTGAGTGCTACAGCTACTTTGTAGGCTTTAATGGCTATGGATCAAGAGGGTACAAAACTCAGTGCCTTTCCATGGAAAAAACATTAAGGTGAGCAAGATCGCGTGAAGGTATTGTGAGTCTTACCATTACTAAATTGATAAGCTTTGTAAAACGTATTGCCTCGTTGACGAGCATCTTCCGCGCGTTCGATATTAGATGTCATTTTTTGAATTTTTTAATCACAGAGGTAAAGAAGTGACTTGAGTAAAAGTTTTGTGGTAAAGAAGAGTTAAACAAAACTGAATGATGAAACCCCAATGTGTTTGAACTAAGAGCATCTCCAATAAACGTAAGTGTATTTTACGTTTACAGGGTTTGGTCCAAAAAACGCCCTCCAACGGCAACCAGATTTCCC
>KZ148578.1:3607-13618 GCA_002157085.1 Melampsora occidentalis | reverse complement strand
GAGGTGACAATGGATGAATTCCAAATGCAAACTCAACTGAAAATTCCACTCCGGTGGGGGAAAAAGCTGGTTTTTCCCCACGATTCAAGGGAAATGCAGGTCTTTTTGCCCTGTATTTGAGTATTTTCTCCTGTTCTTGGACTTTTGCACCCAAGGTTTGTGTTTTGAGATCTTCGATTTGTATTTTTAGTTTTTTGATTTTTGCATTGTCACCTTGACACCTCTTGCATTCCATAAATTCCTTCTCAGTCCTGTGAGAATTCATCATCTGACCATACATATTGATAAAATAAATACTCTTTATTGAAAAGAAAACCCAAATTGAACAACACATTGAAAACCTACTGTGACCTTCTAACTTTCAAGGAAAATGATATTAAGGGGCTTTGTGAGAAGTCAGAAGCTTTTAGGCTGGCTTTTCACTACAACGGCAAAGGTTGGAAAGCAATAGTCTTCACTGGATACACCCAAGTGAAGACTACAGTTAGATGACCTCTAAAAAGAGGATTTAATGGCCAGTGGGATGGCTGACTGGTCCTTCTAAGGATCCTGCTCTGAGCTTTGGTTTACTCTTACAAACCACAAGCCTGCAGTACTTTAGACTCTGAGGATACAGACGTGCCGCGGGGAACTTTAGACTCTTTACTGAGGTGCCCTTTGTCAATTCCAAGTTTGTTTTGATAGCTTTGAATCCCACAAGCTCTGAACACTGCTTGAGGTTGTACAATAACCTGAATAAGATGGAACTAGAATGATAGCCGCGTCCAAACTAACCCCGGTTGCACAAAAACTCAGTACACCTGGTTGACTTTTTGGCTGGAAGCTTTCAAGAGCTGTCACAACATACACAAAGCTACCAACCAGAAATTGACTGGTTGTACCAGGTTTTTTGTCAACCGTGTTAGGTTTGAACACGGCTAATCAATAAACAACTATATCACTTGACTCAATATTCTTTGTGAAGAACCAAGTAAGTTGTGATGTGAAGTTGGTTCTTCTTCCAGAGTGGGAAAAAGAGGAGTCTATATATTTCAGACCTAGGAGTTGACTTGTGGTTGGCATTCAGGTTTGCTGTTCTTTGTGTTAGGTTAAGTTTACTGCTTGAGTGCTAGTTAAGTACTTATTGTTTAAGTGACTTTTGATACTGAGCCATGAGGTCTGTGTATTATGGTTTTAATCAGGTTCTATATACTTATGTAGGTATAACAAATATTTACGTGTGTATTTATCAGTCTGTGGTCCTGTACACAGGGCTCAGGGCTGACAGGTTTCAACTTTGATTTTTTTACGTATTTTTACGCTACAACAGCTTGCCTGTTGTGAAAATATGCAGAATTTTTTGGTTGTCCACAAAAAAATACGGACAACTTGTCTGGATTTCCAAAAACTATGTAAAGATTTATCAAGCTTGAAACCCCTCATCAGTTTTAAATCTTTGGAAGGCTCTGTTAAAAGTTCTCTACATAAGCTATAAGTACTTGTAGGATTAAAAAATCATTCATAGATTCACAGCAGACACCTGTACAGACTCAGTATAGGAATGAAAGTCTTATCAAGATTCTTTATAGGGTATAGAGCATGAACACATGACAGATTGAAAGTCTCTAAGATAGGATCATAACTCACTGGGATTGTTTTCATCAGATGAGAAAATCAAAGAAGGAAGAATGTTCCTGTGAGAAGTGAATATAGTCAAATGCAAAAAGAATGAAACCAAGGCCTTCCGAAATTGCTGGATGGACCGTGCCCAAGGCCTGTGACAGATGTCAAGGTGTGCTCTGGAACCAGAGATCCAATGGATACTCAACGGAGCATCCGGATTCCGTTGGATACGGATGCCGGAAAGCCCTCCAAAAACATCCAACAGCCGGATAACCCGTTGGTACGGTTGTTGGGATGGCGTGAACACGCCAAATACAGCAGTTGAACCCTGTTTCAGGCACCCGGACCCGGATTCTTGGCCAGATATCCGTTGAAGCATCTGTTGGATTTGGATGTCGGAGATGCATTGAAAAGCATCCGGTGGCCGGATAATCCATCAGTTCGGTTGCCGGAATTTAACACGCCGCATATCCGGCCTGAGCACACGTTGAGACCGAAGAATGACCTGCCAGATCAAGCAACAAATTGGCAAAAACACAATTGGCTACAAAAGCATTGTGGAACAGTTGGTGGAATGCCCTCTTGGAATGCCTTGTAACCATATGCAAAATGATCAATGCTGAAGTTTGACTGGCCTATCTTTTTAACTTTTGATCATGGAATATTTTTCAAGTTTAAGTATCTTGTTCATTTTCCTTGATTTTGTAAAATAGACCAATGAAAATACCAAAATCATGCTGGTTTAGATTTGTTTGCTTGTGTTAACCAAGGAACGACTTAAGGCTTAAGTCCATAAGCAAGTTGAGACATAGAGGTATGGGACCATAAGCCAAAACTAAGCCAAGGCGCTTATTCCAAAGGAAAATTGAGAAGACAATTTTCACCAAGTCCCATAACTCTATAGGCAGATCATCTCAATTGCTCAAATCAATCAAAGTTTAGATCAGAGTAGTTCATAATATTTCTTAATTTTTCTTTCCATTTACAAATTAACTCAATCAACTCAAACAAAAGAATAAAATAATCAAGCCACCAAACTCAGCAGGAAGCAAAGAAATGTGAAAACAAAATGACGTCCTTCACAGAAGATATCAAGAGAGCGCAAGAAAAACTAAAAGCGGTAGGAACAAAAGTACAGAAGAGAGGACCGATGCCCAGCCCAAGCGGTGAAACACAAACAAGGAGCAAGTCTAGAACTAGAAACATAGAAAATGAAGAAAAGGTGGGCAAAGAGAGTGGGAAGATAGAGATAATGAAGCAACAACAAGAAGGAGTAAAAGAGGGAGATCAAGGAGAAGAACACGGAGAGAAAGAAGCGGAGAAGAAGGGAGGTTATGAAGAGGGAGTTGATTTAGGGGAGTGATGAATTTCATAAGATTGGTAGGGGGAAGAGAAGAGAGGTTAGCACGGGAGGTGCGAGAGAGGAGAAAGAAAGAGAGAGAGGAAGAGCAGAAGATGTACCAGAGAGGAGAGACGTAGAGAAGAAGAAGAGACAACGGAGGAGAGTTGAAAGAGAGAGGAAGACAGGAGGAGTGGGAGAGAGAGGAAGAGAGGAAAGAGAAATGTATGAAACCAGACGGATGCTGAGAAACGTGTGAAAATTGGTTTTCAGATTAATTGGAAGAAGAATACAAAGGAGAGGAGCTGATCAAAAGACGATGGTGGGCAGCAATCAAGAAGGAGTTCGAAGCGCGTAACCCAAGAGGATGGACAATGCTGGAAGGTTTCAATGCAGCATACGGCAAAGACCCAGACGGCGGAACGAGGGGAGGGTACGCAAAGCGTAATCGTTAACCAGGGAGGGTGAGAACTGAGAGACCACAAGCGGAGTCTTTATTAGGAGGAGAAGAAGACAAGGAAGAAGATATTGTGATAGGAGACAGAGAGGAACCTGAAAGAGGTCGGTCAGTGAAGAGAAGAGAGCTTGAAGAGGAGAAGATAAATGAGCAAAATGAGAAAGAGGGCAAAGAGGAAGGGGACAAATCAGAAACAAAGAGAGGGATAACAATAATGATTGGAAGGAAGATACCCACCAGAACGACCGTAGTGTTAACGCCCTACTTGGAGAATAGGAGGAAGACATTAAAATTGTATGTGCCTCTGACGGTGTTGAGAGAGACCAGCAACAAGTGGGAAAGAAGAAAGTCAAGACACTGAAGGAACTCCAAGAAGATGAATCACTTGCAACTTACTCAGGTTTGGTGTCAACAAATGAGCTGCTAATGACCTATGGATTCTGGACGGATGCAATGGATCTTTTCACACTACCCGAAATTTAATATTTTCCGGGCGGAAAATCAAATTACATGTATTGTAGTTGTGTAACTACAGAAAAGTTTCAAAATCTGTGACTCAGATTTTGAGATGATCTGTCGCTTTCATGACTTTACCACAATATGAATCCTTACGTGCAATTAATCACTATCAACAGTCACCATGCTCTTTGTGAGAGCCAGATGCACATTAGTCTTTGCCGTCACATGAGCCTAAGATGAAAGGAAAGAAAAAACCAAATAAGTTGTTCTTTCATTTGTCTGAAATTGATTGTTACGGTAGTGGGGATGATGTCTATCAGCATTTTGATTACGAATTCAAATGCTGTCCATTGAATGTATTGATCAATAAATACCACAGGTCACCTTTGTTTTCAAGAGACCACATATATGTGATCCCCACTACATGCGTTTTCCATAAGATTCTCCTTTCACGGAATAGCATACTGTAAGTACAAGTTTGTTATGTACTGGAGACAAACATGAAATCAAGAGCGACAGAAAATTCCCCTCCGTCCTTCACCCAAACAACGTAGAATCGAAAGACTTATCAACATATAAATCTAGTTGTTGAGAGTTGTTTAGCCTTGTATCTCTTTCACTAAATTCGGCAAATCTCAGTCTTTTGATCAAATCGAACTAAATCATTTGTTGAATAATAAACGTTATAATCGTACAGATCTTATCCTTGAACAGGCTTTTTCATCAGCTGCTTTTACAAAGGGTGATTATTAGATTGATAATCTCTTATAACGTATGTATATTTCCCCCATTAGATTTTTTAGACGGTGGACAAGCTACCTGCTGATCTCAAACTTGCGCTTCTGATTTTCATGAATTAGTTCAGCTCCACCGATTCCCTCTGAGCAACATCCTCGAAACTCGTCAACATTTTTCTTCGGTCTAAGTCTAGGATGCCTGGCAAAGGAAGCAACACCCCTTCAGCAGGTTCAAGATCTAACCTCAAATTAAGCTCAGGGAATGTCGGAGCGAAATCGGATGTCAACCCTGTTTCAGCAAAAGGCGAGATCACTTCGCCAAAAGATGCTTATTACCCAAAGTCTAGTCAATCGGCAAGTCAAAACTCTGCCGGCTTACCGAAACCCGATATCACCCAACATCCCTTATACGATGCTGTACAGAACCTGAATTCAGATTTGCAAACATTCCTTCAACATGACTGGGAGACCAACACCGAGTATAAACATACTCGGCTCAAATATTATAGAATTTTACATCATTTCGATCCTGAAACCGAGTCGCTTCCGTCTCACAGAAAAGACGTATTGGTGAAAGAATTTAAAAAGCTATTACCGAAGCTATCTGCATTCTGCTTACCGCCTCCACCACCCCCGGACGAAATGGACACCGATGATCCAACGCTGGACTATGATCCACTCAACCGCAGGACAACCATTGCGATGCTCAAAAGTGTCATTGAAAGCAAAAAACCTCAAGTCCACATCTCTTCAGTGGCACTCAAGGACGACATACTAGCTCTTTACAAACATTACGTAAATCGGGACCTTGAACTACCTAACAAAGATAAGTTCACAAAGAGACCACGGGTTGTTCACCCCAGGATGGTGTCAAAACTTAGCATTCACGAGCTTCGACATGCTATTCAGGCGCACCACCCCGAAGTCTTTTTGAATGTTCCAGTATTACGGCTAGCACATTACGTCAGTTTATATCATATGTTTGTAATCGAAGAACCCTTGGGAGGAGATGCAGAAGACTTGGTTCCAGGTTATCATTACTGGATCATCAAGGACTTAGTAAAATCCAAAAAGTGAGATAAATGATTATGGATGTACTCTTCTTTCAAGCCTTGGGCTATGGCTGTCTTGGAGCTGGAAAATTCAATTACTATGATGGGATGAAGCAGCTGTTCTGATTGGAAATTTTGAAGTATGAGCGTATGGAATCTTTAGACTACATACTTTGTTTCGTGTTATGTATCAGTTTCATTTCTTCTTGTCTGATAATCTGTGATCTGCAGACTTATGTAGTGCGCGACATCTCTATGTATGTATAAGGTCTAAAATTCGATCATCTCAGTCGTACTGTTTGTTGAACTACACATTGTTTTGCTCTCTCTCTCTCGATTCTGTCTCAATTCTTCATTGAATGTTTTTTTCTTTCCGACTCTGAAATTTGTAACAAGTTTCATAGCTTTTTTGGTACGATTCATGTTAAGCACTGCACCGCCTTTCTCAAATCTGAGATGTGCATTTTTAGCTTGAAGCATGATCACTGCCAACAAGGAAATCGTTTTGTGGGCAAATTTGACAGTTCCTAACCTCAGATTCACTATATCAATAGATGAAGTGATTGTCTCCTTGCTCATAATACATCCCACGTTCTGAGTGGTTGGTTTTGGAGCCTATCAAGACTCATATCTAAATCTTGGAGTTATATCACATCAACATCTCCGTTTAAGATATTTGATAGATATCATTCTTTTTAGACATGCCTCAAAAAGCTAATACAGCTGATCCCCGAAGGGTCGTCTGCCAGTGCCAAAGTTCCGGGTGCTATAAGGGGGTTTATATCGATTCATATGGCAATTCACAACGTGGGGTCGAAGTCATTCCAGCAACGAAGGAAGCGCACGAACGAGCTGATCTACGCAGTAAGATCCAGTCACTCTCCCTGTTGCCTTCGCCGAATTCGCCGAATTCATCTGGATCACCTGGTATCGACACCCAGAATCATCTTATTGGCCCTCTAACTAATCTTAGTTTGGGTTCGGCAAGCTCAAGGGAGCATGCTCCTGCTAGAGGTGCTGCTAGACGCAGTTCAACACCAACGGTCCTGGATTCAAATCAAACTGATCAGGACACTCATATTCATACGCACGTCTCGGCTGATGTTTCGGCAACAAGTACAAGCCAGAGTGCTGAAGACTCAAACAGACTCTTGAATGCAATCAACAAATCAAGCGATACACGTACAAATGCCAACTTACGCAACAACACACATATCTTGGATTCCAATGTATCCGCGGCTACATTTATAGCACGAGAGAAGGGCTTACATGAATATGATTGCAGTGAGTACTTGTCACTGATTCAAATGAATGGCCGAGCCACACAGTCTGATTTCCGGTCTTATTGACTTGTTCTTTCAGGCCAATTTCATACTTTCAGCTTAAAAGCTCTTAACCCTGTGTGCCTTCACATTGCGATGACTGCTGCAGTTTTGAGCATATTCGATCATGCAAGCATGTCAACTTCATCTTGGCTCATGGACATGATGCGGATATCAATCGAGCTCTTGATAACGCATGGGCTAGTTCCCGATAATTCAGGCTCTCAGCTGGATCTCTT
Organism: Melampsora occidentalis; assembly: GCA_002157085.1. Taxonomy (NCBI): domain Eukaryota; kingdom Fungi; phylum Basidiomycota; class Pucciniomycetes; order Pucciniales; family Melampsoraceae; genus Melampsora; species Melampsora occidentalis. The sequence continues at coordinate 6,411 of KZ148578.1, read as the reverse complement.
AGAGTTATCGATACTCAAAAAGATGCCTCGAACCATCACTACTGCAATTAAATGGCTTGAAATTGAGCCATCGTTAATCTACATGAACTGCTGCAAGAACTGCTTTGCATTGTACTCGCTGGAAAAATCACCCAAGTGGTGTACTCACGTCATATCTACTATTCCGGGACAAGCAATTGATGCTTCTGATGCGAACACCGAGATACTACCTGAAGAAATAAACCCAGAACCCAAAGTTAAGCACGACTTTTCAGAAGAACAGTGCGGCCAACTTCTCTTACAATTTGTCCGTGGTAAAGAGATTCCTTCTCGGCGATATGCTTTCCAAAACTTGTCTGAATGGCTGGCGCGTCTATACTCTCGACCGAACTTTGAGGCATGGCTTGACGAGTCTTTAGTCAAATCAAGACGGCCTCTGGACACAACAAGTGAAATGAAAGACATCCATCAGTCCAAAGTTTGGAAAGAGTTCTGTGGACCAGATGGTAAACAGTTCACCGCGCAAAGCGGAAATTTAGCCTTTGGGATGTTCGTAGATGGTATCAACCCCTTTGGAAATAAGCAGAGCGGGCACCACGATTCAATAACATTTGTTGTACTGATATGCCTGACTTTACCCGTCAGAATGCGATATAGACCAGAAAACATCTTTCTTGTTGGGATTGCGCCAGGACCTCGCGAACCTTCACTTGAGCAGACCAATTGGATTCTGAAACCAATTGTCACACAGCTTCAGGATCTATGGAAGAAGGGACTTTTTTTATCCAAAACGCACATGTACAAAGATGGACGTGTTATTCATGGCGCTCTCTTACTATTCATTGCAGATATTCCTGCTGTCAGGCGGTCGCTTGGCTTTCCCAGTGCAACTGCAAAGTTCTTCTGCTCAATGTGTTTACTTGAGAAGAATGAAATCCGAAACATTGATCAATCCTCATGGCCTAAGCGCACATGTTCTCAGCATAAGAATTGGGCTCATCAAGCCCGGGATGCAAAAACCGTGAACGAAAGGAAGAATATATTCAAAACACATGGCGTACGCTACTCGGTTTTAAATGACCTGGAGTATTTCAACATTGTTGATTATCACGTCGTGGATTCGATGCATAACTTACTGCTTGGGCTTCTGTCATGGCAACTTCGACGATTTTGGGCAATGACCGATATTAAGAATGATGAGGAACATGTCCCCCCAATCAGTAAGAAGGAGCTCGTGGAGCTTTTGGAAGAACATTCAAATGCCGCAAGGAATCAAAATCAATCATCTACAAACCCAGATTTTCTCTCAGAGAATCAAGAAGGGGACACAATACATGGCATCTCATCATCGGACTCACTAAATGAGGAAGATTATGACCCATTGCGTCACCCTGGATGGGATTCAGAGTGGATTTCACTACCACCAGAGGAGATTGTTTTTGACAACACTGCCTCCACCATAGACGTTCTTGACGTCGAGAACGTTGGAATCTCCCAAATTGGTTCCAACTTTTGTCTTTTTCCAGATTTCGTTTCTTCTCCTTAGTCAAAAGCTGAGCACTTTGAGTAACAGACCAGCCTTAGCTTGTCGTGACTATCTGAACAAATTCTATCTCAACAAAGCTCAGCAAACCAGAAATCACTCAGCCATACTTAACTAAGTCTCATGTTGAGCTACAGCTCAACATGCGACTTACCTCCGTTTGACACTCCACGCAGATAGTCTTGTGCTTGCACCCACGCTTTCTCTCACAACCGCACACTCCTGTCCTTAGATACGATGCGGGCCACCTGTGACCTGGGGATACAACTAACTTCAAGGTCAAATATTTTTACATAAAGCTGTGATTAGTCCCTTTGATCGGTGTCGAAGCGTCATAAAAAACCCACTTACCATCACAGGGTAAGAGTGCAAATCCGAGAGCAAACCATTGGACGTGTGGAAGAGAGGATGTAGAAGCAGGTAGGAGCCTCAAACAAAGCTCTTTTCGATCTAACCCTTGTCTTCAATGACCTTTAATGATTTCACCGGCTTCATCTCAAAAACACTCATGGAAGGGCCATTGTAGTCGTCGATATCAAGTTAGTGTCATCCTTCCTCCCCACCCTATTCTTACTTCGAGTTTTCTTTGTCTCAGCATCCCTTCTTGTTCTCACTTATGACCAGCAAAGATCGGCCGCGGCTCCCCCCTTTACGGTCTACTCTGGCTTGTAGGTCAAAGTTCCAGCTCGTTTTCCATCATCTTTTTTCACTCTCACTTCCAGAACGCCGCGGGCCTCTCCCTTTATTGGGTACGNGGCTACCTATGGCCGCCGGTTTGAATTTCCAAAGTCTACATCATCCTTTATTGTTCTCACTGATAATATCGACCATGGGCTCTCTTCCTTTATTGTGTAGAATACGATTTCTTCTTCAAGGGTTCTTGGTCACACTCGTGTTTCATTGTGCTCACTGAAGTCCACACAAGATCCGCCGCGGGCCCTCCTGCTCTATGGTTTCCTTTGATGTCAAGTTTTAAGTGAATCCTTCTTAAAGAACAACATCCATCCTGGACCATTCCAACAAACATCGTGCTGTCTCACTGAGGTTTATCTTTACCGAATTCATATCTCACTTACATCATCTCACACTTAATCTTGAGAGATCTGTACTACACATACATACTCATCATGTCTATCACTGTTTATGGAGACTTCAATCTTGTTGGCGATATCTACAGCCACCATCAATCACCTACACCATCAACTGCCGAAGCTCAGAGACGTCGCCAACACCCCTCACCTACTCCATCAGCCTTTGATGGTAGCGACACAGCCTCTGAGGC
>KZ148576.1:0-12615 GCA_002157085.1 Melampsora occidentalis | reverse complement strand
TTCTGGGCTCTTCTCTTTTCTCAAACTCTCTACTCTTACTTTGATGTCCCCCCAAAGAAGAGTTATACTGAGACCGAGAAAGATATTGAACTCGGCCCAGTAGCTTCTCCTACTCCTCCTTTGCCCACTCCTCCTTCTCCTTCTCCCACTCCTCCTTCTCCTCCTCCTCCTCGTCCTCTTCCTCCGTGGATCAATGCTGAGACCTATGCTACACTGACTTGGCCTGAAACCGAATTGGTTTATGACCCTCTTTTCCTCAGCTGTGGTGTTCCTGGTCCTCCTCGTCCTCACGTATGGCGAGTAGTTTGATTTTTTTAAATTTCTTCATCCTTCCATTCAGGTCGATTGCCCAGCTGCTATGATGAGACAAACCTAATAAAGCGGCTGGTTTGCCTGCGTCTTCTTGGCTCAGGCACAGCTTGGCTTGGTCGCTCTGAGCTCTGGGTGGACACCCCCACCATTTTTTGTCTCTTATGGTCAATTTGCTCATTCCAAATGTAAAGTACAAAGAACTGTCTATACAATCGAAAGATTGTTCAGATATGTCAATCAAAATGTGCATTCACTATAACTTCAGTACAAGTACATCCAATGTAATTCTCTTTCTGCGTTAGAATGACTCTTCTGATCCATTAGTGAGACTTTTATAAATCAATAATGGGCACATCAGGTCAATCTGTTTATAATGTACAAAGCGCCATCTATACGTTAGAAACGTGCTCCACTCTTGCTGCAATCAACCATAGAAGCAGCTATTGATGAACTTGAATTTGAAATACAAAGTGATGCATTGGAAGGATGGCTCAGACCAATCAGGTTGTAGACTATGAGCAGAACTTAGACAATTTGAAGATGATTTCATTTGGTACAAAACGCAATCTATTAGTACAACAATTGGTCAGATCCCTCTTTATTCATTCAAATCAAATCTTTTGTCTTGTCGATTATGATATCAAAACCGGTTTTCGAATAAAAGACTAATTATGAGAATCGTCTTTGTGAACCCAGATTCCAAAATCGAATTAGGGCACGTGAAGCATAACTCGGAAATAAAAATGTGGTCGCTGTGAGATAGGGAAAACCTCCCAACTTTTTGAGTTTTGACTACGCTGTGAGAATTTAAATGGTCAATGCAATTCCTTCCCTTTGAAAAGTGAGCTGTTCTGATGATTTCACTCCAAGGTAGCTGTTAGAGCGTCTACGCTTCATGATTTCCGACTATGTTTACCTAGGTGCTATAAGCTCTAACTTCAACTGAGACATGCTTGTTGATTGTATGTCTTTGATGATGCATTTCTATTGCTCATTTCGATGCGACTTTTATATCATCAATACTGGATTCTATTCAGCAAATCCATGGCACATTTGAAAAGTTATACTTGTACGCAAGAATGTTCTTGAGATTCATTGAAGTAAGTACAATTCAATCAATTTCACTATAGGAATCTATATACAAAATATAAGGTACTACCCATACGTCAAAAAGACCCTTCAAATCTTCATGACCGGGTAACAGATTATTTGTTGCGTTGGTATTGAGGTTGAGTTTTTGCATTAAGATTGGATGATGAAAGCATTGTGGCATGAGTTGTTTTTTTGGCATTAAGCTGACGGGCTGGAAAGACAGCTCAGCACAACCACATTATACGCGAGCTGAGGAAAGTCTCCCAACTCTTCAACTTTTGATGTATCTTCAGAAGGTCCAAGTGTTTTGTTACCTTCAAGCCATCAGATATCGCTGATATACGTGTTGATACGGCTTGATGATGCACTGGATGGAGGTGAGAAAACGACGATTGTCAACTTGATGATTCTTGAATAAAGCTGTTGATTTAGCGTATAAAAAGCTATGCGCAATAAGTCAAGTAATACCATTTAACTGTTCACGTTTCAGTCAAGTTTCGAAATGTCAATTGGTTAAAATGTTTCCTTCTCTTTAGAAATGACCTGTTATTATGATATCACTCTCAGTGTGTTAAGGCGCCTATGCTTCACTATCTCACGCTCAGTTTGGCTACGTGCTCTGAGCTCTAAATGAGACCTTCTTGCCAAGTGTATATTCTTGATGACACATTTTTTTGTACACTTTTGACGTTGAATGTTGTTCGGTAAGACTATATCTGGTTTACAACGTATTTCTCATACTTGACAAGACTCTTTATGTCCATTCAAGTAACTTGTACGATTTGATCGTAATTGCATAACACAGTTTCATACCTTAAAGTGCAAGGTACCACGTTCATGAGATCCTTCAAATCTTCATGACTGGGTAACAAATCATTTTTTCTGTCGATATCGAAGTCGAGTTTTTGCGCTAAGATTTCATGAAGAAATCTGTGACATGTGAGTTGTTATTCGAAGTAGTGCACTGGAAAAACAGCTCAGCACGACCACGCTGTACGATCTGAGCTGGGGAAAATCTTCCAACTCTTTGAGTTGCAATCGATCTTTGAGAGGTATCGCTGATATCCGTATTGATAACTCCTGATCTAGAACGAGATGGAGATGAGAAGGAGAAGATGAAGATTTTTGATTCGATGATTCTTGAATAAAGCCATTGATTGATTGATTACCGAGAAGAATGTTCGATTGAGGATTCGTCTCACTCTGACTCTTCAGCCTTCTCAAGTTCTGAAGTGATATTTACATACAGCCAAGTTAGGTGTGTAGGGTATGGGGTTAAACAAGTATCTGTGTTCACTTAAACACCCCATCCAAATCTTGGGTATATACTGTGTATCACGTTATACCAAGTACCCTTTTGCCATAGACGGTAGCAATGAGCCCCGGGTGCATTCTCCAGATGCTTGTGAGAGCTTTCGCAGGGTGTACACAGGGCTGCTTTTTTGTCCTCTCCTCCGCTTTGTTTTTGATGTGATGTGCGGAAAGGTGACAATCACCGAGTTCAATGACGGTATCTACAGTTCTCCCCAAGGTAGACGCAACTTTCCTCATTTTTCTTATGTACCCAGACTTCTCAGACTACGGTCTTTCAAGTTGCATCTCAAATCCTGAGGGATGTGCTCATATAACTTGACGAAGTCCCTCGTCCGAGAGGGGTAAAGGTTACTGAAGCGGCGGGGCATGTGGTAAGCTAGGGGATGGGAGGGTGATAATTATCGAGCAATGGCACACGTTCGAACTTCGAATGGATCTAGAATGAATGAAGAGTTCGTGTCAGCGGTCACTGGTCCATCTTACAACGCTTGTGCCTGATCACAAAGCGCGTCCCTGGCACTAATCGTTGCGCATATAGGTGAACCTGGCTCGTCAAGAGTCTTCAAGAATTTCACTTCAAAAAAAACATTTTACTCCAGCTTTTCTTCATCACAATCTTGGTCGCCACTTCTTCAACTTGTATTCTTCGTTTCTGCGTATCCTTGGAAAAATGTGGTGCGATGTGAGTCACAATACATGGCACGCTGAAGAGCTCTGAATCTAACGAGGCATATCTCTCAATTGGAACGCGATAATTTTAACCCCGCTAAGAATTGCTGCCTTCTCTTTCCAATGCGGAGAGGTGCTATGGCCTTGTGTTTTTTCATATTCTTTTACAGGTGCGCCCGCTCGAAACGTCCACCCTGACATAGTCTTCACCGAGCTGATTCTTATCTCTGACTTCCCTACATTGTGTCCGATAACTAGTTTGGCCGGCGCGATATTCCTCTTTTACGTTGGTTCTGACTTGTGGCCCGACCAGTTGAGTTCTGGTCACCATCAATATGAGCCGCCGTACGGTACAAATGAAAGCTGACGGGGTTCTTCGTTATCGAACGTATCTCTATGGCCCCCGCTGATCACAATGGTGCACAAATCGATTTTTCCGCGAAAAGCCACGAGTCGATAGTATTTGCTGCGGTTTCACTGGCCAACTGCGTGGTCGCATTTGCGAGTACGACGGCGCTCAGTCGCCAGTCGTGGTCTGTCAGTTATCTCGTTGAAAAACTATAGGACCTTCGTAAGGCTGACGATCCAGAAAAACACCCCACAGGCGCTTAAAAGTATTAGTCTCCTTTGGGCATTAGTGATTGGCTTGTCACTCGTCCGAGGAATTGCAATGCTGGTGATTCTCAGGACAAGATCCTCAGCAATCATGCAGTTGTGCGGATCAGCGACAACAACAGACACCAACGCACCTGCACTTATTCAAAGCGTGGTCAGCTCAACCTTCAAAGGATTCACAGCTTGTAAGTTTCGTGTCTCTTCAGAAGTTCATGCATTCTAAGGAAGCAAACTCATTTTATGGCACTGTTTGAGAAGTGTTCTGTCCCCTCGGATTTCACACCCTCTTTCTGGCTTTTGCTGGTTCTTTGGTGGGTGATGGTATACTGCAAGTAAGTCGCATGGATGTGAAGAGCCAATTATTTAAGCTATGGAGGATCTTCTTACCATTTCATTTGTGTAGGGATACGCCGCCTTACTTGTGGTCAGGAATCATCAGCGTATGATTCATTACAAATGTTAGTCATTTCATACACAATACATCTTATCTTGCTTTTTTGATGTATCTTTTGTATCGTCCTGGATGTTGACATATCTCATGTGGTTAGCCATTCAATCGCAAGCAGTAGACGATATGTCTTGAGGCAGTATCCGAGTGTTCCACTTCACCCTCAGTGCCTTTGCGGTGGGGCATCTTCCGTTCGTGTCTCTAAATATCTATATTTCTTGAATCATTTCCCACATCTTTCTTTATTGTTTGTGAGTCATCTTCGGTCCTAGTTATGTGCAGTCTATATTGGGATTCAAAACGTCTTGATGTCAGTCATGTATTCTCTATAATCACTACTCATCTTTTAATCTTGCATTCTTGATTCTCTAAATTGGGATCACCTGATCCTCAGCCTGTGAAACATTTGCTGACACGAGGTTAGCGATACAGTGAACTTCACGTGGCTTTCAATCTCTTCAAGAAATCAGCACATGATTTCAAGCAAATTGGATCTATATTCAATAACATTTCCGTTTTGTAACTATCCTGCTGGATCAGTTCATGTGATGACCACATAGAAATTAGTTAAAAGATTGTCACAGGTCTGGTAAATTATGGGGCGGCGCCCGCTACCCTCTCGAGCAAGATTGATCAAAGCGGCGGAAGAACTCATGATGAGTCCTACCCGTAAGGGGCGATACATGTGCCTTATAGATTCATGACTACAAGTGACTTCTTACGCATACTCGACCATATACTCTACACAAGTGAATGTTTCTCAAAGACAAAAGTCCAAACCCCCAATGTCTTAAATATATCTCTTTGATGAGCTGTCTTTCCCAGCCAACAAGCCTCCACATCAGCAACATTCCAAAAGCTGGCCACACTGAAAATTCAATTGGGGAATCAAGGTCTGCGACTTTTTTCCCTCTTGCCTGTGAGTGAGATGCAGCATTCACAAGTTTTTATGTAACTAGTTAACGACTGAAATACTGATATATACTTGCATTCTATTGACGCAGACGAAGGAAAGGCTTGACGTCCTAAAATTGGCATCGAAAGCAGGTTTGGAATTGCGCGATGAAATTGCGCGAATAATGAATTGCAGCAGTTCCAGCCTGTTCCAGTACAATTCAGTACTCCACGGGAAGCCACGGAAGACTCATGAGCTATCTATAGTGTGCAAGGAAACATTCGAATACGCATAAGTTAAGTAAGAAACAAATCATTTGAGTTCCACAGAGTTGTATTACCTATAGTGAGCAAGGAAACATTCGAATACGCATAAGTTAAGTAAGAAACAAATCATTTGAGTTCCACAGAGTTGTGGAAACTCAGATTCGACAAGAGATCAGAGTTTTGTTAAAGATAGTGTGAGATAGTGGCTGTGCCGCAGTCGTGTCAGTCATGTGACTACAATACCCCCCCCACGACAAGTCACAGACACTCATTCAGAAAACAAAGAAACAAGAACAAAAGTATGAAAAAACATCATAATAATAAAAAATAAAATAAAATAAAATAAAAGGTCAAGTGTTATCTGGTATTTGTTCGCCCGAGACTGAGAATCCTTTGACCAGCTAGCCAGGCTGGAATCGTTTACCTCGTCTACGGTATAAGTTCACCCAGAAACAGCTGCCTGTACAAATAAAAATAAGCAAGTCATAGAGAGTAAAAAAGAGAAAAAAATAAGATAAATAAATGAGAGAAAAATGATGTTATTGCAGAGCTAGATTTTTCAAACCGTGTTCATGCAATGCTGGGCCAAGTGGTTTCGTCAAGATGTCGGCTCGTTGTGATTTGGTGTCTATCCAGTGTAGGAAGATTCGTCCTTTGAAGATTTGTTCATTTACATAATAGAATTCCCGATCAGTGTGTCTAGTTCTTTTGTTTGATGAGTTATCACTGGCGACATGTATTGCCGACGTATTATCGCAATGCATGTTCACAACATTGCCTTCACCCGTTAGGTCTTCAATCAGATTACGAAGCCACACAGCTTCCCTGCATGCTGTGCCAAGAGCCATGTACTCTGCATGACATGTAGATGATGCTACACACGTTTGACGTTTCGACGTCCACGATATCGGGCAGTTTAGGAAGTATGTTATGAAGCCGTGGGATGATCGTGCGCCTTCCCCTCCCCAGTTCGCATCGACGTAGGTGTGTAGTGGCGTTTTGACTTTCATTTTTAGCGGTTTAATCGTCAGATTTTTGATGCCCGTTGTGTTGAGATATCGCATGAGGTGTTCGATGGCATTCCAGTGTTGTCTTCTCGGGTCAGCTGAGAAACGTGCTAGGTAATTGACAGTATAAGTGATGTCGGGTCGTGTTGCAACCGATAAGTAGTTAAGGCTTCCAATGGCAGAGAGGTATTTTTCATTGTCGATTCGTTCTTCATCATCTGTAGGCGAGACCGGGATCTTCTGTAAGTTCATAGGAGTTTTTGCTGTCTTTTCGTCCGGTAGGAAGGATTTTAGTATTTTCTTCGTGAGTCCAGGTTGTGATAAAACGAAGCTGCCATCCTCATTGCGTTTGACATTGACACCGACTATCTGATCAAGATCCTTCTCCCATCTAATCATGAGTTTCTTCTTTAGCTCTCCTGCGATCTCGTCCAGTAATTCACCTGAGCTTCCGGTCACTGCACCGTCATCACTATGAAGCCATATGATACATGTGTCCTTCCCTCATCTATAAATGTACAGTGATTGGTCATATTGACTAGCTTTGAAACCCATAGCCGTGAGGATTGCATCAAAATGCTTCCACCAACATCTTGCCCCTTGCTTCGTACCATAGAGCGCTTTGAGGGCTTCAAGAACCTGTTTCTTCTTTCGTGCTTCACACATATAGCCGGTTGGTAGGGAGAAATGAACTAGAGAGTCGATTCCACTGTGTAGGTATGCCGATGTGATATCAAACGAACAGGTAGGCCAGTTTCTATGTGCTGCAATGGTTAACATTATACGTAGACCTGCGAACGTGGCTGTGGGCGCGAATGTTTCTGTGTAATCAATCCCTTCTCGTTGATTATAACCTTTGGCGACTAATCTCGATTTGAATTTAATAGGATTCCCATCGTCATCAACTTTCTTGTAAGCAAAAACCCATTTGAGATCAATTGGTACGAGTCCTTCGTGTCTGTCTACTACCTTCCACACCTTCATTTTCTCCATCATAGCCATTTCTGCATCACATGCTTCTTTCCATTTTTCAGATTCAGGTGATCTCATTGCTTCAGCATAAGATTTTGGTGGTTTGAGTAATTTAAGATAGTCGTTACCGTCTAAAGCATGCTTTGCAGCTACATCTTGCTTATTGATGTCCATCTCTGTCGTGAAGTCCCCCAGCTTCAATGCGTTAATGATATGCTGTAGCTTTCCTTTGTTGGGGATGTCGGGATTCATGATTTTGTTCAAAGATGTCGAGGAAGTAACACCAGTGGGTTCAGTTGTTGGGTTGAGCACATTCTTGATTTTGTCTTCGTATGGGAATTGAGCAATTGCTGAGGCCAGTAATGTTTTAGAAGCGGGATCGTAAAATAGCCATCCTTTCCCTCCCTCTACATATCCTACCATGTGACATCGACGACCTCGGTCTTCTAGTTTTCCTGGTGACCTCTGGTTCGAGTGTATATGAACATAAGCCACTGATCCAAAACTTCGAATGATATCAAGTTGAGGCTTGCGACCATGGAACATTTCAAATGGAGTTTTGTCGTGTGTGATTGAGTTCGGTATTCTGTTGTGCAGGTATGCGGCCGTTAGGTATGCGTGATTCCAGAAGTGATTTGGGAGGCGACTGGCCGATAACAGAGTTCGTGCCATTTCGCCGAGTGTTCTATTCAGACGTTCAGCGTTGCCGTTTTGCTCAGGTTCATATGGGTTGGAAAATTCATGTTTTATACCTTCATCTTTCAACCATTTCTCCAGATTTCCACTAACGTATTCACCACCTCTATCTGATCGTACTGTTTTTATCTTCACACCAGTTTCTCTTTCCCATTTCTTGATCGTATTTATCAGATTTTGAGCGACTTCAGATTTATGCTTGATGATTGAAACCTCTGAATACGTTGTTGCTACATCTCGGAAAGTAACCATTAGTTTTTCTCCAGTCACACAAGGAGTGAATGGACCAGCTACATCAGAGACTATGATGTCTAGCAAACCTGGTTGCCGGTGAGTACTCCCCAATACTCTGCGACGGATACTCTTACACTTCAAACAATCTTCGCAAGTCACATCTTTCGATGGATTCAACGATGGTAAGCCATAATCCACATGATTCTTAAACAGCCGTTTGATTCGTCTCATTGACACGTGGCCAAGGCGGTGATGCCATAATTGGGACAAATCATGAGAAGACTTCATTGCACAAAAAGAAGAAGTGAAACGTTTACAAGTGTGCCGTAACCTCCTATGTGACTGAATAAACCACCTTCTGTGTTTATGTACTGCATGTATAACCTTTCCTGATTTCAATATGATTTTATAGTTATTTTTATCATCCATCACTACCTTTGCGCCTCGCGCCAACAGAGCCCCAGGTGAGATGATCGTTGTGGTGCCCTTGGGACAATAATAAACATCATCAATGAACGCTTCGTCACCATTCTCGTCTTCTAATCGTAGACGACCCTTTCCGACTATAGCGGCATCAGAATCATTAGCTGCTGTCTGGATTGGAATTGGCTTGGGGAGAGGACAATAATCAACCAAAAGAGATCGATCATTGCTTACAGCATCAGTTGCACCACCGTCAAAGAGATACTCGGTTGGTACGTCACCATCGTCCTCAGGTAGACCAAAACCTTCGGAGTTCATGGAGATTGCGGATGCGTGAACGATCTTGGTTGAATCACTGACATCTGCGGATTGAATTATCGGTCGACTGGATGATTGACGTCTTGGGAGTTTGTATTGTTGAGGATAAAGCACATCAAGACTATACCAGTTGCCGTTCGCTAATTTCCGCCAGTCTGGGTAAGCTGCTCCAGTTCTATCACCAGTACTATTGAATAAGTTACAACCTCCATCACCGTAAGTATGACCAAAATCACCACAGAAGAAGCATTGCGGTAGTCCAGCCTTCACGTTTGGTAAAGCAGTCGCGGGTATTGCTAACGGATTGTTCTCACTGTTGACACGTTGAGTTTTGCCGATGGTCCAAGCAGGTGGACCTCGCTTCCATCTGGCTAAAGTTACTGCGTCAGGTGGAGCACGACGATTGAAAGATGGAGATGAAAAAGGTTGACGTTGAGGCGGATTGTATTGATTAGGCGTTGATTTTTTGTAAGAGTTAAATTGACGTTGAGGCGTTTTTTGACTGATTGCATAGGCTTCCACTGCAGTGCTTAAGTTGTTGATGGTGATGGTGTCAGACGCAGTTTTCTCTCGTGCCAGATGAATAAGGATTGCAGATTTGATATCATCAAGTTGGAAATTGGGGTTCGCTTCATCGAATTTTCCATCAAGGTCTTTATTGATTTCTTTGGTCATGTCGGCAGGCATTCGAAATTGGTAGAACAGTCCTCTGATTGATTCCTTAGTCCACGTAAAACCCGTTGATTCGATCGCGGTACAGATTGCATCAACAGCCGCCATGTGAGCTAACATGTCGGTTTCGTTAAGATCGAGCTGAAGTTGAATTAGGCGACTAAAGAGTGAGAATTGATTGGTTCTTCCACCACGTCGGAAGTGACGTTGTAAGGCTTGCATGGCTTGATACGCATCATCAGTGTCGTCCGCTACATCTTTGAGGTCTACATGAATTGTGTTGTTGATGACAGAGTTGGCTAAGGCGTCTCGGCAGGTATCGACGTAAGTAACGATTGGTTGAGGTTCGTCCCAGTAGTTTTTGATTTTCAATAAGGCCTTCATAGCACGGGTGGTATTCTTCTTCCAGTCAATGAAATTCGATCCGTCCTTGGCTAGAGGCGGAAATTTCGTATTTTCACTGAGAAGTTTGCCAGCTCGGTCAATTTTGTGTAATTCGAATTGGTCCTGTGTGGTCATAGGCGTGGACGTAGGCGTAGGCGTAGACATAGGAGGAACTGCGGTAGTGGGTTTATTTGGTGTGGTCATTTTAGTAAAGGTTAACGGAGAAGAGTTGAAAGTAATAGGTTCGGACGTAAAGGGTGTGTAAGCAATCGAAGGAAGCGTTATCGTTGGACGTGGAGGAACGTAGGCGACAGAAACAGTTTCAAGGTTCAGACGTGATACAGCAGGTAGTAACTCCGATACGGAGTGCGGCGACAAAGAAGGATCAGGTGTGACAAAAGGTTCAGGCGAGATAATATCAGGTGAGGATAGAGGATGACAAATAGGTAAATAAGGTTCGGGTGAACCAATAGGCGAGGGAGGTAGGGGCGGTAGCGTAGAGTGATCAGGAAACTTCAGTTCAGACTTGGATGGGATTGTGATTACTAGGTATGGCTTAGTATTCTCAGGAGGTATATCGGATGCAGAAGAATGAGGAGAAGGTGGGGATAAATGAACAGATAAAGTTGGAGAAGGTAGGTTGGGGGGTGGTGATGATGTCGAGGGTACTATATCTAACGTTGGTTGTACAGGGGAAATTTGTAGCGTAGGAGACGGGGGTAGTGGAGGTAGTAAGGAGAGGTTCGGGAAAAAATAAGAAGTGTCGTTTGTTTCTTGAACGGGGGATTTCTTGCGTATGGTGCGTCGTTTGCGTTTAGGAGGCGAGCGAGGATTCGTGGTGTAATCTCGACTTCGCGTCATTCAGAGCAGTCGGACGACGTTATGGTCAGTAACGCGGGCTCATAACCTATAGTGAGCAAGGAAACATTCGAATACGCATAAGTTAAGTAAGAAACAAATCATTTGAGTTCCACAGAGTTGTATTACCTATAGTGAGCAAGGAAACATTCGAATACGCATAAGTTAAGTAAGAAACAAATCATTTGAGTTCCACAGAGTTGTGGAAACTCAGATTCGACAAGAGATCAGAGTTTTGTTAAAGATAGTGTGAGATAGTGGCTGTGCCGCAGTCGTGTCAGTCATGTGACTACAATACTATCCTGGATACTGATGTTAGATCCTGGTGGAAGCAAAATATTATGTATCATGTTGTACATTTTTGGGCTGGTTATTGTACACGAGTATGTTTGTACATACATAGTTTGTGATCTGGATAGCTCAACGTGAGCTATAGCCTATGTATTCAGCGCTGAGGATCTTCACGCTGTGAGAGAGGAAATTGCAATGTTGAATGAAGTGCACCGAGGGGGACAATCAGGGAAAATTGTGGCTGGGGCCTGGGCAAATCGCCCGGACAAAAATATCCGAGATTCTGCAGATATCACGCTAGTGTCTTCAAGATCAATCGGCGCTAATCTACGAATTCTATATTTGAGAAAGGAACTGTGGATGCAACTTTGAATCTTGGAGACTCTGAACAGAGCTGAACAGAGTCTTGCGAGGCCTCGTGCTGTCTCGAGCTTTACCACTGCATGAGACACTGACAATCACGATATCAATGCAAAGGTTTTTCAACAGCTTTGATGCCTGTTCATATGCAGGGTAGGACTATAGAGCTTCATACCTCTCCATACATTTTTGACCATTGATTCTTCTTGTTTAGCTAGACTCACATAGCTCCATTTCCAACATTATCACCACCACTAGACTTGTAATTTTTTGAACAGAGAACGATAACCAAGATTTGAGCTAGGACTTCACATACGCAGCGTTCGTAAACAACAGCCAGTGGTATCTTGGTCTATTTTGGCTATTTTGGTACATATGTGATTCAGTCTCTACAAAATCAGCTTCGAATTTGACATCTGACAACGCGCTTGCAAGGTTGAGCTTATGTAGTCTGACAGTGAGTGGAAAGGGCGCGGAGTACAACACACACTCTTCGAAATGCGCTATTCGTGCATGTCTATCATGAAAGGTCAAGCGTCGAAATGCAGACGATCTGACCGAACCGGCGGATTCACCGGTGGCGTATGCATCAAGCCGTCACCCGGCACCTATCCGGCGATCACTGGCCATTCCGAGCACCGATCCGGCCGGTTTTTGAGCCATCCGGACTCGTCGGGTAATATCCGACCGGTTTTTTTTAAAAAAATATCGATTCCGAAAGCCGAAGCGGCTATCCGCCGGATATCCGGCGCTTTGGTCAAAAACGCCTCCCTAGCTGGGAATTGAACC
>KZ148568.1:0-12686 GCA_002157085.1 Melampsora occidentalis | reverse complement strand
TCCTCCTGATCATGGTTCCACTCTTTCCTGAGTCCCCCCGATGGTCAGTAACGAAAAAAAAACAAATGATTTTCTCATTATCTGATACTAATAATGGATTGAAATTCCAGGCTCGCCAAAGTTGGAAAAACAGATGATGCTCGTCACGTTCTTACAGTATTACGTTCAAGTAAAGGAGAAACCACGGAAGAACTAAACCAAAAAGTGGATTCTGAGTTCCAAGGAATCCTGGAAGCAGTCGAAATCGAACGTCAACATGATGATACTACTACTTATTGGACCATGCTTACCAAGAATGACCCATTGCATTTACGTCGTCGTACTTGGCTTATCATTTGGCTTCAAATCATGCAAGAACTTGTGGGAATCGGTGTGATTACTGTTTATGCTCCTACTGTCTTTCAACAGGTAATTTTATATCCCTCGATGTCCGTTTTCTAAGTTGAAACTTGAGCAAAACTTTACTGACATCTCTTTTCTCGATTTTCAGGCCGGTTACAGTGAATATAAGTCAAACTTGTGCGTTGTTTATCATCATTTGATTTCTCTCTCTCAACTGGCTGATGCAAGAACTTGTCTTATATAATCAGGCTCTCGGGTATCAATGATCTATCGTACAGTCAGTCACAACCCTTTGTCTGAATCCTGATCTCTATCATGATACAAAAACTGATGATTTGATGAATAAATAGTGATGAGTGTTTTGGTTGCTGTTGTCACACTTGATCGCGTTGGCCGTCGAGTCACTTTATACTGGGGAGCAATTGTGATGGGATTGGCTTTGATCATAGCAGGAGTAGGAGCTAGGTCAATCAAATTTCTGACCGCAAGTTTTTTGAAGCTCGGTTTTCTGACATTTTGCGTTCGTTGGATTTTTAGGTATTCCATGGACGCTTCTCTTACTTCTCACATTCGTCAAAGTTGGGGTGCGGTTGTAACCACTGGTGTATTCGTATATACAGCTACCTTTGGAGCCTGTTGAGTCTTGTTCAGGTACTCTACATTTTTTAAGAAAGTTTACTGATTGGTATGCTTCCTTTATCCAGCTTGGTTGACAGTTCCTTGGTTAGTAAGGTTTCCAACATGCTTGAACCTGTAGCGACCAGCGTCCACATATGTCTAACTTTTGTCTTTCGTTCTAAGGTTGGTACCAACTGAGATCATGCCATTGTTTGTCAGAGCCAAAGGTGGTTGTGTAAGCAGAATTTCTACTTATCTCTTTTAGATACAAACATCAATCTGATCGAATTCGTCTTCTCAATTCAGTGGAGTGTCGTTGGATGGTCAATTGGGAATGCTGTGGTCACCGAGATTGCACCTTTCTTATTCAACGCTATCACCTACTGGACTTTCATTCTGTAAGCGTTTTTTTTGCTCTTAGGTCAGAAACATAAGCTCTGGATAAATTTGCTGACTTCTTCTTATGTTTCGTAAACAGCTTCGGAATCTTGAACTTCTTGACGTTGCCTAACATCTATTTCCTCTACGTAAGTCAATTTTTCAAAAAAAAAAACTTGGACTCGTTAATCGGAAATTTAACTGAAACATTCCCGGAATCATTTATAGCCGGAAACTGCTGGAAGAAGTCTTGAGGACATGGACGTACTATTTGAATCAGATAGTATTTGGATTCATAAAGCACAAGCACAAGCTTCGCGTCGTAGAAATGGACATGAATCTTTAACAGGTGGATCGGATGTGATGATCGATCAAACTCATGACAAAGAAGAACCGATTACTACTAGAATGTGACCTGCTATTTTTTTTTGATATAATTCATTTAGAATCTTTTCTCTTTCCTCTTTTTCAACATAAGAAGATGTAAGCGTAAGTTACAAATGTGTCCGTTTTTTTTTTGGTTAAAATGTCAAACTCTTGGATATTTACTGGCAAAGTAACCGTTTTGTTGTATGGATTTCAAAGAATAAAAATTACTTTCTATATAGTTTCCTTTTATGTATGACTAGTCCTAGTCTCTTACTCTACTCTGTTTATCTACTTTGTATATGGATCTCTCAGTCTCTGTGGCAGTTTTGTCTATTTTTATAGGTTCCTTTCACTAGAGTCTTTTTTACTCGACATAGACGGTTGTAGTAAATCATTGTGTTTATGGATATGGAGAGGGGTTAATGTAAAAATTCTAAGATTATAGAGAAATTTTGGGATCCAGACCGATTCCAATAAGATCAGAGTGAGAAAAACGGACAAATGAAACAACCAGAAAATGTGGGTATTTTGCTTTGCCTTTGGGTAAATTCTTCATGTTGCTTGAACTTATTCTTCTATTCAACAGCTCAAATGCTTCATTTCCGAACCTTTTAGCAATCCATTGTGAGGGCAATCCAGATGTGATTCAGAGCTCACCCACTGCATGCCAGTGTCACTCGTCTTGGAAAGCTGTAAATCCTGGATGCCCTGTAGGAGGGCTAGAAAATCAACACTCCACTTCAATCTCAAGTGTGAAATTTTGGACAGACTTGAGTTTATTGCAAATTCGTATTGCATGCTCTTACCAAGAGTATGGAAGTTCTGATTCATATGCTTCTTCAAATCTCACTGGCACAAGCATCAGCCTTCTAGATAATTTGGCTCAAATTACGATTACAATATCTCAAGTTCAGTGTGATGTGAGATTTAATGGATTTTGTATTATGTAGTTCAAAACATAGCTTTACAAATAGGTTTATAGTCAATTAATATTGACTCAAAAATTCAGATAAACAATACGATACAAAGAAAACATGAAATTGATTACGAAAGAATATATAGATCATCATTAAAAAAAAGAGAAACCTATCTTGGATGTAAGTATCAAAAGCGTAAGGATCGATGGATTTGTGTAAATATTCTTTCTAACAAGTAAGAAGAAAGTTTCATCCGAATTCGAGAAAAAAAGGCCAACAACAAACCTCAATCTGCCTGAAAAGGAATCCAAAGTGTTTTCAATGATTAATCTTTGCGAGGACTGGTTTGAACGATTGTATCAATCACATTAAATGCACGTTCTTGTTCACGTTTGAGCTGTAAGTTTGTTCGTGCAGAAGTTCCGATGACAATCTTTTTCTTAAGTTTCTTAGTAGGCGAACGACCCACAAATCCTCCGGGATGAACTTCAGTTCTACGAGTAGGAGAAGCAGATGAAGTAGATTTCAGGGCTTCCTCTGATCGAATTTCTTCATCGAATTCGCGGGACGGGACTCGATGTTTGATGGCCGAAGTCCTCTTTGGAGGTGGTGAAATGTTATGGATGATAGATTGTTCAGAAACAGATTCGCTACGTTTTTTCCTACGTTTAGATTTAGGAGTTGGAAGTGTTGTGTAGCTTTCTGAGTTGACGGGAGTAGATCTGGTTGTAGTCATTTTCTGACTTTTCGGAGTCGATGGTCCATCGCTCGTTTCTTTGGGAAAGATCAGTTGTGCGATTCCAGTAAGTGAATATATTTGATCAGAAGATCCCAGCAATGCATCCATCACTTTTGATTCATTCGTAGTCTTTTTTGCTTTCTGATAGTGGTTTGGAGGACTTGCGGCTGTAAAGAAGAGATTGGGCTGAAGCTCTGGCGAGAGGATTTGGGAATGAGACATGGATAGGGAGTTTCGAATTACTTCTCGATCCTCGGCACGCTTCGAATCTTGTAGCTGGTTTCTGTGAGGAGTGACGTTGGAGGAACTAGGGAGAGCTGCAGTGAACGACGCAGGAGGTCTTGCTTGGTCAGAAAGAGTCCAGCCTCTGGTACTTCTTCTGACTGGAGTGTTATTTGCACAATCTTGGGAAGAGTCCTCCCGAAATTTCTGCTTGAATGGTGAAGAGGTGGCGTCCCAGGCAAGAAGAGGAACTTCTGGTAGTGGTATATCTGCAAGAGATAGCTCACGGGTACGTGTGCGGGATGATTTAGACTTGGTGGGTGTCTTGAAATCCATCATGACGGTGCGTTCAGTTTCACTCTCGTAATCATCATCTTCCTCAAGTTGTCCAATTTCATTCCAACGACCTCTACTTGAATTATTCATCCCTCTGGCTCGGGAAGAACGACTGAACCCCGAGCGGCTGCTGAGGCTTTCCTTCAAGCGATCGAGATAACCTCCTTGAGAGAATGGGCCCTGATTCCGTGATGCGGACTTGAGCTGTTGCGCGTACTCTTTGGATGTGACAGTGGTTCGACTCTCAGCGAGATATTCGTCGAGCTCTTTGTCCATCTGTTGAGAATTCGGTCTGAAATCTTCTCCTTCCTGTGTGTTTGTCGTTGGATCGTATGAAACAGATTCTGAATAAGTTGAGGCTGAATACACGGAAGGGGTGAGTAAGCCGTCGTCCAACTGTTGACGCGAGGTATTTGCACGCGACCTCTTCGACTTGGCTCGNTAGTGGCCAGTGCCCAGTCCTGGCGTGACGTTAGAACGTGAAGCCTTTGATCCACGAGTTCCCCAGAGCCATCCGCGTTCGTTACCGATGTGCTCCACAGGATTAGTAGTAGAGGGATTTCGAGATGCAAGATAAGATTGAATTTGACTTCGGCGAGGAATTGATCGTGCAAAAGGATCAGAAGGCGTGTGAGGATGTAGTTCATCATTCAATATTTCTTCTTTCTCCTCATCTGCTTGGTACCTTTCCTGCCATCCTACTTCTAACATTTCATCATCTTCCTGATATCCATTTGAAAAATCTCCAAACATACTCGAATTTCTCATCCGACGATTATCTCTCCATCTTCTAAATGGATTTCGGCACATATATCCTGCAAAGAATGTCGCACCAAGAAACAAAAAAAGGAAAATAAAGACACCAAGAATAAGAGGGCTTGAGTTTTTGGGGTTATCTGGTTGTGCTATTGAGCTTGTTCGAGCTGAGGGTGAGAGAGAGGCCAGAGTTGAGGTAGAAGTAGATGAGCTAGTGAGTTGTCCGTTGTTCTTCATGCTATCAGATGTAGATGTGGAAGAATCGGTGTGAGACAAGAGGGCCGATGATGGAGTCAGAAGAACGGGAGTAAGGGTAGCCACTGGGGTGGCCACGGGGATAGTGGTGGATTGGACAGCTGTTGAAGAAGGCTGCGTACGAGAAGATCATCAATCGCGACTCTTGACCTCGAGAAAAAATTGGACCGTGATGAAACTTACAAGTAGCGCCGTGGGAGTGGGAGGATGATATAATCCATCATCATATGAGACTGTCACTGGAGTAGCTGCCATCGTGGCCTTCCGCTAGTCGTTGGAGGATGAAAGATGACTCGTATGAAATCGTCAATGTCGCGAAGAAAATAATTTTTCGATAAAGAATGTCTTTGTTATTCAAAAGAAAAAGGGGACGCTCACCCACCTCAGCGTATTTGGAGTATTGACTGTAGGAAGTAGGCATCACACTTTGTTACGAGCATTCGTCCACCTCGATGGCGCGCCGGTCTATTTTGCGATAGTCAGACGGTATCAGAATGAATGTAGTCCCAATCACACTGCAACCGTGGAAGAAGGCATACGAATTGGCACAGCTCTGAAGGCAATTTTGAATCTGGTCGGCCAATCGACGCGCCTCGTCTTTTCAAAACGTTCGACATGGCGAAGTCACATTGGATGTGATGGACCAGCAATCCGAAAAGCAACGTCACCATACCACTTAGCTTAACACAATCCCATGTCAGGGGTGTTCAACATCTACACTTGCGATATCCAGGGCGAGCATTCAGCGCTACTCAGCGCCTTCAGCGGAGGTACATATTCGCCATCGAGGATTGGGGTTTTCAAGACTGCAGCACCTTCTCAGATACGGGTCATTTGCGTTGCGTTTAAAAACGAGTCGAAATTAAATCAGATGCTGTGTCTGGATATCTTGGTGAGGAGAGATTTGCAGCACCAGAAGATGGCTGGGGATCGAATTGAACTCTTGTTTGTTCAAAGGACAAACCGGAGTGAAAGTCGCAACCGACTCGGCTTGGGTTCTCTCCTCAGCCCCGCTGCCACCGGCCTGAGGGGTCATTCCTCCCCTTCGCACCTTGCAGCAAAATCAGGCTTCGGCTTCTTACCATCGGCCTGGCATTCTCAGTAGACAGGCTAGCGCAGCAGCTTCCCAAGTCTTCAACTCATCTCCTGTCCAAATTCGGATGTGGGTGCGGCGCTCAAAACCGATGAGCTTGACTATCAAGCTGGGTGTGCCCTTGACCACACATATGATGTGATCAACGCGTTTTTCAAGCGTTTTTCCTTTTTATAATACACTTTCTTGGATGGACATTGACCAATATTGTAAAAATGGTCAATGTTACAAATAGAAACAATCCAATATAATTCCAACAAGTATCATCATTTGAGACTTCCATGTGGTCAAGGTACCTTACAGGTATGGATCTTTTAAAGCTCATCATACAATAACCGGTTGCAACAATGTGATACATATACTCACTCTCTAATCAAAAGCAAACAAAAAAAACCCAAGTCTGAAAAAACCATTCACTAAGAAAACTCATCTCTCAAGCAATCAATCTGCTCTTTCTCTCTTACGCTTCATACAAACCCTTTAAAAGATAAATTCATCAGATTTTCATACACATGAGTTTGTTTTATTTACTTTGAGCAACTTTAACAACCCGATTCTAAATCTATCTATAATCTTAGCAAACCAAAGCTTTTTCAACAATTCTTTTCAAGTTCAACATCATTCAGTTCTTTTCCAGTAAAGTGATCATGATCATGTACTAACAAAGGACCAAATGAAAAGAATTTGTCTTGATTTTATTCCCTTCATAGATAACAAATATGATTGATTTTTTTAGTACAATTTTCTTTTTTGCTGAGAAAAAGAAGAACATAATTTAATAATAAACCAAAAAAAAGAAACCTATTGTAAGGAATCTTGATTGATTTGGTTTGATTTGATTTACTTCACAAACCCCAAGTTTGAAATTGATCATTATTAACTGATGTTGGTGGTATAGGTTGTAATTCTGGTTTGATCACTTTGTCATCCACTTCTTCTGTTTTTGCTTCGTCATGTTTCGGTATTGTGGTTTCAACTTTTGTTTCAACTTTAACTGAAGAAGCAAAGATTGGATCCACAAAACTTTCGCTCGGTGTTGGTGAATTCTTTACATGATTTTGATCGTACCAATCAGCAGCCGTAGGAAGAGCGCTACCAATAGGTGGTAGAAGTGGTGTTGGTTCGATGTTTGGTAAGGATGAATTGAGTTGTGCGATAAGTGGCATCATTGGTTTGGGTGGGATGGAGAAGACGTTGGGCGTAGATGGGTTTGTTGAATTGCTTGAGGATCCATTCATGACAGTCGCAGATTGACGTCGCTGTTGTTGATCGATAAGGTATCGACGTACACGATGCATGACTGGTACTGGTAAGAGCCGATGTAGTTGAACGTTCGCGCGTAAGATTGGTATAAGCTTATCGAGGTCGTCATAATAAGGTTCAAGGCCTGTACAAGCAGGGGCAGGTGCCGGAGATCCGGGACTTGCTTGAAGACCGGTCAGCGCTGGAGAGATATGTGGACTCATACTGGGAGATAGTTCCTTGAAAAATAGTGGGTTCTGATGAAATCCATTAGTGAGGGCTGGAGCGATGTGCCCGTTCATCGGCTTATGATCAACGGCCCCTAGTGGTTGGGTGATCTGAGACAACGAAGCTTGCTGGGAGATATTGGACGCCATCGGAGTAACGAGATTCTTATTTGGATGCACTTGGCTCAAAGATCCCTCGCCACGTTTGTCAGGATCGTTCACGAATAAAGTTATGCGCGGCTTCGGACGTATAGCTCGAGTGGCATCGTCTGCACCCCCTTCCGCAACATTTGCCTTGAGCTTTTTGGCTCGCTGGCGTTTAGGCTTACCGTTCACATGTGTGCGAAGATGTTTGACTGCTCTGGGAATTGGGACTCCAGAACATGCTGAACAGACGAAATCGGCCTTGCTCCAATCTCGCTTCGGCAGACGTCGGATCTGATCTGCATTGTCGTGACACGCCAGATGCTGCCATTTTTCACACTTGTCGCAGCAAATCACTTCGCTACCATCATCCTGGTACAAAGATTTTGATGACGATTGAGCGATACATACAAGATCATTAGTCATTGATCAATGTCATGGTCAATTAGAGAAGTGACTGACCATGTTCTGGCCCATCACGCCGCATATCTCGCAATCCAGTTCCCAACTCTCACCATCTTCCGTCGGTGACACACTATTCTCGGCACCACTTTTAGCTACTTTCACAGCTAAACCCAATACCTTTGCTTCGGCACGCAATCTTGCCCGCTCTTCACGTTTTTTCTCTGCTTCTCGCTCCAGCAACACCTGAGCTTCCCTGAATGCAATTCTCTCCTCTCGTTCCCTCAATCTAACCAGCCGGTGATCATCCTCTTTCTGCGTTCGATCTTCGGTAGCTTGCTGTTCTTTGAGTCGCCTTGCTTCGAGTCTTTCAGAGTGCAGGCGGGTCTCCCTCTCTGACACTGCGGCAGNAAATTTGTACCACTTCTCGTGTGGCTATTCGATTGGATCGTTTACGTTGTGCCATAGCTTCCTCCAACTTCAAGCGATTTTCGTGTTCCTGACAATCGACCAGATTTCCGCAAGAACAAATAAGTTCGCCGTGCATGGAGATCACAGTCGGCATACATTGGATGTCGCATATAACATACATGCAACATGTATCTAGAAAAGTTTGATGCAGTATAACATACCTGATGTGCCTTCACCAAGATAGGTAGAACCTCTTCAGTCACAAAGGTGACCAATGCTATCTCATCTGCATGTTGAGTACCTTCAAATTGTCGAGGGAATTGCCGCCACTCGTTCAAGTTCGAACATACCTGAGAACACGAGTATCATGGTCAGTTGTGGTCTATGTACCATTCAATCTTAGAGTTGTAAAGTATCAAATGAGTGGCCTATGCCTTCGCTTTTCGAAGTGAAAATCCAGGTTGTCACGAGAAACGTGAACCCGGCTGCCTAGCGTCAACAGGTTAACGTCAAGGCAATTCTCAAAGATGCTCCTTCGGATATCTCAAGCACATTGGTGCTGACATGCCCGGTGAGAGTGTGTAAAATAGGCGCAAAGGAAGCAAAGAAACCCACCACTTCCCATCCAATCCAATTGGGATCTAGAGGATGTCCTTTTAGTTGGTCGGGATCATCTTCGGCTTCGTCTTCTTTTGCCTTGACTTGTAATTCTGTTTCGCCTGATGGGTTACTGGAAGGGTCCATCATCGTTATATCTCCTTCCTTACGTTCTTCTGTGACCTCTTCTATGCAACTCATTATGAGAGTAGAGTTGACTTCGAGGGACTCCGTTGAGACTGCATCAGGTTTTGTGGAGTGTAGATCAACACGTTCAATCGGCACCGAAGGCACATCGCCAGTTTGATCGATACTCGATGTGATATGCGGAGATTGAATAGTGCCATCGTTCATCTTGATATCCGATCCGACTCCAAGAGGTTCAGTGTGTGAACTTACCGATTGTGGTGGCTGNCTCCACTAGCTTCTGCTGGTGGACCGGAAGTACCAGATTCGTCCATAGCTGCATCCAACTCGAAGCGAACATGAGCAATTGGTAATGATTCACAATCCATTTTGACATCCGAATCCACTTTGACGAGTTCGGGCGGCGTGACCTCAGGTTCCTTGAGCTGATGAACATTCACTTCAATCATTTCGGACACATCCACAACATCTGCGTTTGCAGAGGCGGCGTCGATATGAGCTGCATCTTCCGGTCCCAGTTTCATCTCTTGATCAGCTGCTACTGATTCAGTTGACGGAAGCTTCTTTTTGATCGGTTGTTGAGCTTCATCTTCGGAAGTCAAGTCATCCGATAGCTCACTAGACAGGACTGATGATGCTGCACCGGAGACAGGTGGGAGTTGGGAGTTAGGTATTTGAGACTGAGAAGCGGATTTGGGCGGACGGGCAGGTTGATTTTGGGTTGCAGCTGTAGGTTTGAGATTTGTTTGCTGAGACGCTGTGCTCATTACAACCTCGTCTAGCCAACCTTCAGGGACATCTTGCCATTCATCATCATCGCCAACCCGTCGCCTGGGTGATGCCCGGGTGCCACTCACGATGCGTTCCAGCGTCTTGGACTTGGCTGTTGACAATGGGCCGTTTTTGATTACTACCATTGTCGGGGGGCGTGCAGAACTAGGTAAAGTGCATGGTGAATTGAGATGGGAAGACCGAGCGGAGTCAAGCTCAAGAGGATCTGTCTGCCAATCGTCGGCTCCTGAGCTCTTGCGCAACCGACTGGATGTGCGTGTTCCAGATAGTCGGGGTCGTTTTGATTTGGGTGTGTGATTTGGGAGGCTCGTCGCTTTTGTGGAGTTGGAATCTGTAGTCTGATCTGGAGCAGTTTCAGAACCGGCTCCATCAAGTAATCGTTTGTTGGCTCGCGAGTTTGACGCTTTTGATTGTTTACCTCGACCCTTGCCTTTGTTGGATGAGGAGAGACGGAGAGTGATCTTCGTTTTTAATTTTGGTTTAGGTTCTGGTCTTTGTACCCATAAGGTAGCATCTAAGCCTTGGCCCGTAAACCAGTACGAGTAAAAATTGGAGTCGACTCCACAACGCTCCTGTCTCCAGTCACCAGAGTCAACTAGATCGTTGGACGTGGTGGTCAAAGCGTTGATTCCAGCGAATCCGGTGGCTTTCCCTTCGATCATTCGACGAAACCGATCCAGGTCATGGACAGTTTCGAAGTTCCATTCGCATAGCTTGAATAAGGCCCGAAGTTTGATGAGTGGTGAGAGCTCTGACCAGGGTATAGCGAGATGCGTTGGTTCACCATCCTCTTTGCTCGTCAGATGAGATGGTAAAGTGTCAGGGTTGGGCCCAGATGCTGGCAATTGGATAGGCTCGTCGATCGTAGATACAGCGTTCGAAGTTGTGCTGACATCCTTGGGAGCCAATAGGCTATCGTCCGGTTTATCTTGATGACCGAGTGGTTCTGTGACATTTGACGTGATCCCGGCTGGTGTGCTATCATTGGGTGACGAAGTCTGCGGCGGCTTATCTGCTGTGACGATTGGTACTCGTGTTGCCGATTGGGTAACAGGACTTGTGCCTGCGACCACCTGAGTCTGTATGGCATCTATTGTACTTACTTCTCCAGCTTGGATAGGAGCACCGGCCAAGGGTTCCGAGATGGCTGTCTTCGCGATTGGCAATACTGCTCCAGCAACCTCGTCCGGTCCAATCAGAGAAGAGCCGACCTCCAGGTTGGTATCTTGAACCATATCGCTACTGCCATTTACCGCTTTGCTTGATGGTGGCTGCGTCGGTAACGGTGTCGAGAGACTGTTTTGAGCATTGACATCCACTGATAAGGATGTGGAGGTAGCAGGAGTATCATATATATACTCGGCAATGTATACGTAACCAACGGCTTTTTTCGAATGTCGTGGCTTTGTTTTCAGCGGTTCTGTGCCAAGTGGATTTCCGACGGGATCCCTTCTTGAGTATTCCCTCCTCAATCTGCTTTCCCAATTGTTGGCACTGCGGAGAGGCAATCAAGAGGTGGATACATGATGAGTGTCACTGGTGATCAAAACGCATTGTCTGCCGTATACCACTCACTTGATACATCGGTCGCCGGTGAGAAGAACTAAGAGTCTGGAGGCCAGACCGGGTACGTATGAGTTCGGCTGAGTACCATCGAGGTCTGCTTCCAGTTTCTGAAAACCCACGTAGAGGCAAATAAAATAACAAGTTGGTCAGCAATATACCCATGAAGTATGAGTGGTTGACAAGATGAATGATTGTATGTAGACGCAGTGTAATGCCAGGACAAATGCTAAGCCAAGCTGATGACCCGAATATGGTTTTCTAGGTGGATGTATGCGCCAGTCCTCGGGCTCAAGAATACCAGTCAAAGGGGGTACTTTTGCCTCGACTTTGGATGAACGTGAAGCCTGTGACCCGCACAAGAGCTCATTACTGCAGGCTGGGCGTGATGCCCGTCTCTCACGCCAGAGCGTTCAGAAAGAACGATGATGACACCGCTAGAATTGCACTAGCAAGGGACCGCCAGATGAAAAGGAGGCTGCGCACATCGCATAACCCGCATGTAGGTGACTCACTCTCAAACTGAATTCCGGAAAGCCTATAGCTGGACCAAAGATCGAGAGAAAGTAAGACACTGAAAGTAGTTCATAGCTACGCCTGAGCGTCCGTAAGGACCGTGGTAGAGATTCGGTGGGATGGACGATCGAGTTGATATCGACAAGGGGAGCGGGAAGTTGAGATTGTGAAGTGGAAGCATCAGGCATGACGTCGGGTGAAGCAGTTGACTGCTTTGAGGTTTGTGAGGCTATTGGAATAGTTTCAACGCGCTCAAGTCGATAATGAAATGACCCACAACCTATCGATTGGAAAACAGAATGGCCGATTCAAAGCCTTGTCCTTCAACAGAGAGTGTTTTTTCAGTTTTCAAGAAGATTGAATGAAAATCAGTGAGGCGATTCGATTTTGAAAATTCAACACGTCAGTCGCCTCAGAATCCAAGAAATTTGAGCGCGATTGAAAGGGTCCGACCAGACCCAGACGTTAAAGGTCTGGATACGTGAGTGCAAAAGGATGCTGGAGAGAGGTCTATCTACCAAAAGAACAGTTGGAGAGGTGTGATTCAGTAAGTTTTTACTTTTGATTGTGAATGTTGAAATGGAAAGATTTCAGGCTCAGCTGAGCAGAATTCGGAGTTA
>KZ148567.1:19378-30954 GCA_002157085.1 Melampsora occidentalis | reverse complement strand
AATTGCTCTATAACTTCCTAAGATCGCTATCAAATATCTGATAGCTTAAACTAACAGTGTCTATTCTGAAATTCTGTACCGCTCTTCAGGTCAGAAGTCTTTAATAGACTTGTTGTTTATCAAGTTGCTCACATTAGTGCTATTGCACATTATCAGGTCCCTGTTCAAAGACTCCAAAACATTCACAAATCTCCTTTCATGTCATAAAGGAATCAGCACCAATCATCAAAAGAAGATCAGTCAAACAATCATGTTGTCACATATCCAAAAGGTTGGTTCAGCTTTTGCTTTAAGTCTAGCATCTCGTCTTGACTCTTGCCGAGCTTGGATATTAGGGATGTCATTTTCAGAATCGTGTTCAGAATTGTGTTCAGAATCGGCATTGGAATGGATTTGTCCTGGCGGATTGAAGTTGTCATTCTCTGAAAGACCACCGTAATCTTCAAGCTCGTATTCAGGTTGATCAGCAATGTTGTGGAAAAAAGCTGGGTTGAGAGTTCCATTCAACTCAAGCTCATCATGTTCGGCTTCAAGTTCGGTCGGATCCGGTGAGAGCACAGGTTGATTGGACTCGGCAGCAAGGATGTTGTCCTCTGATTCCTCCGGAATAGTTTGTAGATGATTATCAAGTGGGAATCGTCCTCGAGTAAGATCTTGAACACTTTTTCCAGTTTGACCTTGAATTCCAAGAGCTGCAAGTCCATAATTGACAACAAGTGCAAGCTTGTGCGCAAAGCACCGGACATAGGGTTCCAGGAATAATCCTTTCCTTCGCTCTCAGCAATTGATTTCAGGGAGTTGTGAATTGCAGCTCCCATTGTATTGTTGTTAGAACCTGAATCAGTAAACAGAGTTGATGAGATATTTGGTGGACTTGTTGATATTGTTTCCTGTGATTTGACTTTGATGATCGATTGCAGTTCAATTCAACCAAGCAGATGAGGTTACAAATCCGGTTGTAATTGTCTCAAAGGCCACAAGGTGATAAGAGCACTGAATCCGGTCGGTGGTAATCAACCTTGCTGGTATGATGAATGCTTTGATTGATAATCAAAAGCGAGATTGTGATTGCTTCAATTGATGATTGAAGGCAATATTGTTATTGTTATTGTTATATTTATTGTTTTTGTTCTTGTTATTGTTATTGATCTCGATCTTGTTATTGATCTCGATCTCGTTATTGCTTGATGTGATTTTAGTGAGACTGAGATGATGGAATCTTTGATTGATGATCAAAAGCAAGATTGTTATTGCTTCAATTGATGATTGAAGGCAATATTGTTATTGATATTGTTATAATTATCGTTTTCGTTCTCGTTCTTGTTATGGTTATCGATCTTGGTCTCGTTATTCCTTGATGTGATTGTAGTGAGACTGATTTGATGAAATCTTTGATTGATGATCAGATACAAGACCTTTATTGCTTTGATTGATGATTGAAAGCGTGATTGTTATTGCTATTGCTCTAATGTGATTGTAGTGGGATATTTGTGACAATGATGCGGTTGACTTATGTTTTAAATCTATACTGGGCTAGTATAGGCTATACTGGGACAGCATAGATTTAAAACTCGTTACTATACTGGCTACATATGCAGTATAGTACAGAGGACCAATACTATATTCCCAGCGGTATAGTAATGGGTTGCAATACTATACCGATCTATACCGATACGGGTATAGTATAGTTGCACCCTTGCTCCTGCCCCTCTGCATGATTGATTTTGTCTTGCAAATTTGATGGACATGAAGACCTGGTCTAACTGTGGATTTTGTTGTAAAGGACCTAGTTTGTTGTTTAAATTATACTTTGGTTCTAGAAGAAAAAAGTGTAAAGGACCTAGTTTGTCCTCACTGAGATCAACCTTAATTATCAAACGGCACGGGTTTGAGGGACTGAGGATCACTATTTGTGATTTCGACTGATTCTAGAACCAAAGGATAATTTAAATCATCCAACTCCAAAAGGTTGATGAATAAAAATAAGTCACAGAATCCCTCAGAAATGGGTGCAATCATATAATAGAAATAATAGAAGAATTGTAAATGAAAAGAGATAATGTTGCTCACCTAACTCCAAAAGGATGATTACTAAAAATCAGTCATAGAATCCCTAAGGAGTTAGGATCGTGAGCGCGAGTGAGATAGAACTAATATGAGATTATGTATAAGTATATTATGGTTGTAATATGTTTATATCTGTAATGGAGTCCTCAACAACATTACATTTGTTCAGACCAATGTACTGCAGAGTCCAAAAATCTTTGGTCAGTTTCTTTACAATCGAATTGTCAATCCAAGTTGCACATTTTGTGTCTGTCTTCAAGGGCCGTTGGCTCAATGTGAATCAAGCAACAAAAGTTCTTGAACCCCACTTCTATTCCCACGTCGTTGGCCTGAATTCTTCAAATTTTCTCTGCTAGTCTTCTTTAAATAATTACAGCTATAGCCATTTAATTATGTCTTCCTGAATTTTGTCTAATCCATAAAGATCAATTCACTTGACTTGATTTTAATAATCAGTCTGTTCCTATCTTTTGGGTCAGCTACTACGTATTTGTTGACCACCTCAATTGGTTGGCCTAATCAAAAGGAAGACAATTTGTATTTCTTATTTATTGCACATCCTGCTTCCTCTCTTATGTATGTATTCCATGGCGTTTAACCTGTTTGACTCAATACAAATTTCTTGTAGCTCGCTTGCTAATTGTTTTCCTATAGTAGGAGAAGAACACCTACTGGTGACAATGTCACCAGGCTGTCAATTGTGGTGACGTTCTTATTCAAGGTCACAGTGTCATGCACAACGGGCTGGTTTGTCACCAAGTTTGCATGGTTGGGGACAATTTGTGTATGTCATTTTCCCTTGAGAATATTTATTTTCTGAGTGTATATGCCTCAGTAAAACCTCATTCCAGCGTATACACACCTCTAACACCCATTAAATTCAAAATTTCCTCCTCCAATTATAACTCTTTGCTTGAATTGATCCATCAAGCTATTTAACACATTCAGCCCCCTACTTTCAAACAAAATGGAATAGACTGTAAACAGGTTTGGATGAAATAAAATTAAAGAATTAAATGACAATAAGATGAACAAAAAATGGAAGATCAAAAACAAAAAACAAAGCACTCGCAAAAATGCAAAAAAATGAAATGAAGAGCAATCATTATAGATGAAAATAAATTGGTTGACTGATAATGTTCTTTCTATCAAGCTTCAATAATCATTCATCAATTCTATCAATAACAAGAGGAAAGCAAACGTAATCAAATAAATAGATAAAATATAAGTAACTAAATAATTCTTGCAACCATCATCATCTCCTTAATAAACAGCAGTTCCTATAAAAACACTTTCTGCAACGTCTTAGTTTGATTACACACAGAAAATAATCAAAAATAAGATAAATAATTATTGCATGATCAAACAAGATCTTCATTGCTCATTTGTCCACCCGCATTTTTATATGAGTTAAAAGAGGGGTTTCCCATCATGTTGATTGATGATATCAATTGAGAACCAAGTAATAACTATCAAAAGGTCGAGATTGATTATCTGACAACCATGATTGAATGACCAATGTCATTGAATCCAACACAGCCACTGTCCTATACTATTACGGTACAGTACCAGTATAGTACCAATATCTCAATACTATACTACCCGATACTAGTACCAGAAATCTAAATTTTGTACTGAGTATCGTGAGTATTGAGGTTGGTCTTGACACTAATCGTGATGCTTCACAACATATCACGATTGTAATTCCACAACACTTCCATTTGCCAAGAATCAACTACCAACCTCATCCAATGATGACATTGCCAAATCAGGAGACAGTCCTCTGCAAGGTTCAAAATCTCAAACGCCTGCACTACAGACTGTGAAAAATTGGTTCCAAGGACGACCAAGCACTGTGTAAGCAGTCAGCTATGGATCTCAACGGGAGTTCGACTCAAATCAGGCTTTGAAGATGTCTGCCAAATAATGCAGAAGTGCATTGATAGTGACAAAGCTTCTCAGCTTTTGCACTTCGCCAGCAATTGATTTTCCACTTTGATTTCTTTTCTTTGTCTTTGGCTTTAAGAATCTTTGAGAATATAAGTATGTAGAATACAAAGGTTATTGGATCAATCTGTAATACAATTGATTCAGAACTTCAGACAAACTCATGAACAGATTGATATAGCTTGATATAGATGGATATTGAGATCCTTCAAGATATGAACCAATCTATTGATAAGAATCTGTCCCATTGAAATTTCAATGGGTGCTGTGGCTTTCAATCGCAAACGCAATTGAATAAAATCCCCATTGACCTAACTATTGTTAACTCTTAGTTAACAATTTCTCCACTCCGCTGACAATCTGTGCGTTAACTCTTAGTGAACGATCTGTGTCAACTGGGATTAACTTCAGAACATCGATTTGAATCTAAGTCCAATTGCGAATTGGTACTAGTAGTAGTCATCAATTTCTGATGACCTTCATCGAAAATTGAAGTTTCAGATCAGTCGATAAGTTCATCACAAAATCCATCTAATCTGGATTGATCTAATGTGGCTTGATGGATCTGATTGGGTTTCAAAACTTTAAAATTAACGAATGAAATCAACTTTCAAAATAATGCAAGGATTGAAGATCCTGAACCAACTGCAAAGGTTGCAGTTTGGGTTTGTGGATTCCAATTTCGAAACCAAATTGGTGAGCTTGGTATAGAAGTTGAAACAGTCAATGATATTTGCCTAATTTGGTAAATTGACAAAAAAAAGTAAGGAAAAAAGAAAAGCTCAAAAATCAAAAATTGACTTTACAGGACAATTTTGATGCTGATCAACTTACGAGGTTTGAGAGTGGTGAATTTGGCTGAGATTTGAAATAACTTAATTCATGATATTTGAATTGGCTCTCACTTTGCAATTTGAGCGAGATTGTTTACTGAAGCAATGCTTATTGTATTGGCAATACTTGGTAAAGTATCAAGGTGGCAGGCTGTCTGGAAGAGATACCAGTACAGTATATCCCCCCAAGATACAATACCGGATACGGTATCAAATTTAGTACTGTTTTGGGTATCTGAGGTATCTGAGCCAAACACGCTGCCATTTGTATCTCATGAAGAGGAAATTATGCTCTTGTTTCTCAAATATCTGATTATTAAATTAACTCTGGTTCCATACTGTGTAGATTTGTTGTTGTCTTCTCTGGAGTCTGAACAACAGATGGCAATGTTTTGTGTCAATGTATCAAGAAACTAAGAGGTTTTGCTCCATTTGAACAAGACATTGATTTTGTGATCACAAAAGGATATACATTGGCTCTTTTTCATTTGGAAAGCCAACATTTGAATGCAATTGTTGATCCCAATGTGAGAAAAATTTATACAAGAAGAGACAATTCATGGAAAGATGGAACAAAGAAGGTGGAGTCGATTGTAGGGAAGGTGAAGTTGATCCTTCAATTTTTGATCGATCATTTAATTCCAATCAATTCAATGTTTGATTCTGATCAATTCTTTGTTCGATTTGAACCAATTGGTTGTTCAATTTCAATCAATCGGTTATTCGATTCTTATTGATTGGTTGTTCAATTTCAGTCAATGGTTCATTTTCGAGTAGGCGGGTGTGAACGACGTGATTGATTGTAATAGTTGATGGATGGATCACAAAATCAAGTTTAAATTAAAATCAAAGCAAGTGTGGATGAGGCGAGATGAGTGAGAGAAAGACTGACACAGATATTAATCACTCATCCAAGAGTTTTGTGGTTTAGAGGCTGAAAATCTTTGAAGCGTGGCCTAGTCTGGTTTAGTAATGGAACTTGAAGTGGATGTTTGTTTCTTGAGTAAATACCCCTATTGTAGGATACTAAAAAGATACCGCAGATACTGGATACTGCCCAGCACTTTTCCCGGTACAGTATAGCCCTCATCGATACAATACCCGATACGGTATTGGATGCCACAATACTGTGTCCAGGACCCAACAGTAAAGTACAGGCCAATACCGATACTGAGTACAGGGGGTACAATACTGCAAAAAAAGATACTTTGGCAATACTTTACTGTACTACTAAAGTATAGTATAGTATAGCACAGTGCGAGTGTTGTTGATACTAATTATCAAGAGCTCAAGATCAATTCTGGATAATTGAATCAATTCTCAATCTCTGATCTACAATATCAATCATCAACTATTGGCTGCCAATGCTCAGCAGTTAGCTATCCATGCTCAGCAATAGAGTATCAAGTCTTGAGAGTAGACTTGATACAATTAACCATTAAGCATAGTATATAATCAAACACCAACCGTCAAGCATCAATATTTGATCATCAGAAGCCAATCATTGATACTCAAAAATCCATGTTGGATTTTTTGATGATTGTTGATGATTTGGAAATCGACAATCAATAAGAATTTGATGATTTGTCATTCATTTCCAATAATCAAATCTTGATTGTTGGATCGTTGATAATCAATGAAGAATTGATTATTGACCAACATCAATTATTGAACATTAATAACTGATTTACACTAATTGATAATCAACCATCAACAATCCATGATCTATAATTGATCCTTGGTTATTTAGTAATCAATAATCATAAATCAATGATGATCGTTCAATGGTTGATTATCAATAATCAAAGATTATTCAATCTAACCCTTTCACCTGTCACTGGTGACTTGCACACTCCAGCAATCATTCTACAAATGACACACCAGGACCGTACTCTCCAACGGACCATTCATACAAGATCTGACTATATCCACACTTTGCAACTATACTGTCCACACAATATCCGCACTTTCCAACCGAAAGGACCACACTTTTGGACTACACAAGGACCATACTTCCAGGTACCCAACAATTGCACTTTCCAACCATACAAGAACCCCTCTTTCCCACTATAAAAGCACCAACCGTCCATGATCCGCACTTTCTGACTATACAAACACCATTCACACAACACCAACACCATTCTACCGTCAAAGGCCACAGCTATATGATCAACTGTGAACCACACCTGTACCCTTAGTCCACTCGTTTGGTTATGTGTTCATCACTCCATTGCATATCTTTTGAATGAGTTTTTTAGACACCTGTCACAGAAAAGCTTGACAAAACAATAGTCAAGGACCAGCCTGGGACCCAACACATTGCTAACAATCCCAATGGTAAGGTCAGTGCAACGTGACCAAGTTCCTCCTGCTGTTACCAACATCTGTTTCAACAACACATAGCTAAGGACACAGCACCCATATATCAATCGACTGTTCCTCGTCTTTATGTGAAGTGTGGGACAAGCTGAAACAAACCGGAAAACATATCACTGCTGACCTCACCCTGCTAGCACACTCAATCTCCAAACAAATCTCACAGAATTCCTGAACCTGCTTATAAGTCACCAAATACTTAACCTCAGTGACAAATGCACGCACGTTTGATCTACACAAGGCACCTTTTGATTGTGACATTGCAATGATACAAGTGAGGATAGTTCCAATGTACCTCCTGAAAAAAATTGATATGGGTAGGTATAAACATTTTCACTCACAGAAGTCACCATGGTTTAATGGTGTAAAGTGTTGGATGTCTCATGATGCCATGCCCTGAGTTCAAATCTCAGCGCTTTCATTTTTACAGAATAAACATGTTGAATACAGTTAATCACATGTATCATGAACCACAAGCTGACCCTTTACACATATGGTCACATGACCCAAACCTATCCAAAACCTAAGTCGATGATGCTGGACACCTATAAAGCCTGGTTCAACTCCAGAAGGTGAATCCTAGGATTCCAAAAATCAAATTTAATTGTTTCTGATCCGACCCGGCCCGACCCGGCCCCGCAATACCCGAAAAAAGCTCAAAAAAACCCCCCAAACCACCAACACCAATCCAAAATGAATCCTGTAAGTCTATCTCAAACCCCCCACACGAAACAACCAGCCTGAACATCAATCTCATCACATTCGATTTCTTTCTCAACCACTCATACATATCCCCAATGATTACCATCTCTCATCCCATCCTTAACCTCTTTCAACTCAATCATCAAAATGACAAAGGCTTCGAACGATCAAACTTCAAGACAATCTCGAAAGTCAACACCAATGCCATCTGAGACCACTGCTGTAAGTACCTTATTTGATCAACGAATTCTATGAATCAGGAAAACACTTTCATTCAACATAAACAAGAACTGACTACCAACATTTACTCAACTCCTAGGACAAAACTCCCACTACTCGCAGGCCATCCAGACAAGCAACACCCTTGACGACCGATAAAACACCAGTGAGTCACCAGACATCAAGATACAATACAACCCTCACCCTATTTCAAATTCACATCCACTCAAAGTCAAAGGCACATCACACTGACATACCTACACGAAACAACAGAAAAACTCAAGGAGTAACACTCCAAAGGTGACCGATCCATTTGTTGTAAGTCACCTCGTATCCATTTTGTCACCAGATTCACAACTATGGTGACAAATGCGACTGTAGCACATCATCAGCTTACAGTTTATGATTCTTGTTCAACAGAGCCCCAGAGACAGACGAATTCCGGTCACTCAGCTGGGAACCATCAAGGATAAGCAGGGTGTATCAGTGAGTGTTTAAACTCGAATATTCATCAAGAGACTGAATGTCACCATATCTCCATAGATGGTGACAATCTGATTCAATCTCATGAACTGATGGAATCACAACTTCTTGTCCTGTCTATCCAGCGCTCAAGTCACAGTAATATCATCGAGTCTAACATTGAACGCGGTCATTCAAGTCTTGAGGATGTGGTGAGATCCATCTTATTTGTCACCATCATTGGTTATATGGTGACAAGTCGGATATGCTGACAACTCTCATTCTACATCATGTATTGTTCGAATGGGGCGCACTCAGGGTGATAAGACACCTGGTGGTGCAGACGACAAGAGCACAGCTGAAGATACTACTCAGGTATGTTTATTCACACTTGACCACACTTCCTATCATGCCCAACCTACATGTCACCATTAGTCCGAGTTTGGTGACAATCACACTTACCATTCAATCTCTCCTCTTCTTTGATAGGTCCCAAATGATGAAACAGTTGAGGGTACTCACACTCAACAGACCGTCTCGAAAGAGGACAAGGTACACATTCATTGATATCACCACCATTCCAGTCAGAATGTCACCATACTCACAAAGATGGTGACAATTTCATCCTTCTTCTCTTACTTTACCACTCAAACAACCAGGCTGACAGAGCCAAGGGCGACGGTGTTCAAGGCAGTGAATCACTGACTGCACACCTCTCCCACTTGGTACGCACTCAAATTGAAAGTTTGACTTCTCACACATAGCAGTAACAATTTGACTCATGTACATATTTGTGTTTGCCATTCCACAGGATGTTGGCTCAGTGCGCAGCAAGGAACCCAGTCATGATGATACCACGAAGGAGAAAGGCTCGGATCAAGAGGTAAGTAATGATATCTTTATCATCCCTGTTGATTTACCTTCTTATTGAATGTTGGTCCCTTGATACGGTTTGTAGAAAGCATCAAATGATGCTTTGAATAAAGAATCTTCATCCAAGGATCAGTCTGGACAAAATCATCAAGATCCA
This sequence comes from Melampsora occidentalis, assembly GCA_002157085.1. Taxonomy (NCBI): domain Eukaryota; kingdom Fungi; phylum Basidiomycota; class Pucciniomycetes; order Pucciniales; family Melampsoraceae; genus Melampsora; species Melampsora occidentalis. The sequence goes on along the minus strand of KZ148567.1, from coordinate 21,318 downwards.
CTCTTGATGGTGAGGTGTTCTTATTTTTTTATCATGGAATGCGTGGCTGATCAATCATTCTACCTCATACAGGGACTTGCGGCCAACGATCTAGGGCCCTACTCCATACCAGACACTGATGATGAAGCTTCAGCTATCAAGGCTGCCAAGGAGAATCGTCTCAAAATGGTTGTGAGTCCAGAAACTCCTCAGCTTAACCACAACGCACTATTAATTCACTGACTCTGCGTCATCAGGACACCATATTAACGGACGCAGAGGACAAAGACTCTGATGGAGCTAGCAACGTATGTTTCTCACTTTACACCTCTCAATATTCATGGAACAATACTGACCCACCTTGTATGTTACAGGCTCCAATTCCCAATGACGATACTGTGAAGGGTTCTATAGTGAGTCAGGCCGCCAAGAAACTTGTTGATGAGATCAAGATTTCAAAAACAGGAGTGAGTGCCTCATGTGCAATCAATGAAGAATGACTTTTTACTTACAATTCATCTCTTTTACAGTCATCAGACGCCCAAAAAGCAACCAGCAGGAAAATTAAAGTGGAACAAGCGCGTCAGCAATACGAAAGGTGTACGTTCACCACATCTCACTCCTTTCTGTTGATATGTCTGATAAATTCTGTAAACGCAGTCACTGTCCTATACAACCGGACCAAGGACGATATTGCGGAATTAAGAGCCATCTGTCCTCAAGGCAGCTTTGAGGCCAAGCTTGTTGAGCTCAAGGCGTACCTTGAATCCCTCCATCAGTCTGTGAAGGAGAGTGAAGCTGAGTTTAATCAGCTCTGCGCAGATGAGAGCACTGATGAGGTCATCATCACCTATGCAAAGTTTCCTGTAAGGCCACGAGGAACTCCTGTGGCCAGGAAGCGCAATCGTACAAAGTCTGAAGGTAAGCTCCTACAACCTTGTCCCTCTTTTTTTCAATCATTTAACGTAGTTTGATGCATGAACAGAGCCAGAACCATCAGGGGTAGATCCCCGTTCTTACATTGATGACCAAGCCGTGGAAAGTAAACCAACCTCCACCAGCCAAAGACCCAGCTCCGCCAAACGACGCAAGGTTTACAAAAGCGCTTCAATAGTGGCTANTACTGAAGATGATGAATCTGAACCTGAACCAGGAAATGCGGCTGAAGCAAATGTGACGGTCAACGTTGCGGATCTTGGCCCTGTCAAGAAGTCGGCTCCCAACAAACCCAGCACTTCCAAATCAGATCAGCCCGCTCCCTTGAAGATAACTGGAACAATCTATGACAAGCAGGTTAAGCTAGATCTTAGTAGTGAGTTCACTTTATCACGTTTTTCTTTCTTTCGAATCCAAATGAAGTCCAACAACTCGGCATCAATTTTGTCACCATTCATTGGACTTTGGTGACAATTTACTACTCTCACTTGGTATTCTCCAAATTGTCACCAATTACCTCATGTTGGTGACATTCTCTAATTGCTATTCATGTCTAGCTTATGGTTTTGTCACCATTGTCACCTTTTTGGTGACAAATCCGTCCTTCCTCTCTATATCACCCTTTTTCCTTTTCAAATCTCATTCACTCATTTGATCAAGACATACTGACTATCATTTCACTTTTCATCCTCCTGAATTAGAATTAATCAAAGACCCATCAGACTCTGAAAAGACCCTCATCAAGAACTTTCGAAACGCACTCAAAAGTGATCAATTCAATTGGGCGGATATCCTTGGCTCGAATGTGAGGGCCATCCTGGTGTGCTGGAGGTATGACGACCGAACTCAAGATGATACTGCTGTGACCTTGGCTATGAAAGATAATGTCTTGGAGATGAAGGCTGTCGCACTGGATAAAAACTTAAAAGATAGTATAATAGCAGGTAAGATCATATGATATGTTAAAGAATTGATGTGCAGTAACTGACGCTCTTTCCAACACCAGCACCACGGCTTCTCCAGCT
>KZ148567.1:0-19241 GCA_002157085.1 Melampsora occidentalis | reverse complement strand
CACTCTCACCCTCCAACAAATCTTCTCTGACTGCCTTAATCACATTTCATTCTCTACCGCCCCTAAGGACATCTCTGTTCGAATTGAAGGCCCAAATTCAGTACCTGCTCACATGATTCCATTGACTCAGGCGGTCAGCTGGTTATATCGCACTATCCAAATGAATAAAGACCAGGACGATAATGATCCTAGAATCAAGCGAATTCATCCTCGTGGACTAGCGTGGGCACAACGTCGATTTCTTCTAGTTGTTATAGGATTCACCTTGATTTATGAAAGTCATGTTTACAACTTAGAGTTAGAGGAAGCTAAGAAAGGTAGAATCACTAAGAAGGATTTGGCGAAACTTAGCTCATCACTGAAAAACAAAACCTGCCTGAAGCAGATGTTTGAAGATGACATGAGCTCATACACTCCTAAGGCGATTGAGCATGAAGATGACTCAGATGACGACGAACCTGAAGAAGACGGAGAAGGCCCTGCTGACTCAAAGGCAGTTCAATGCCGCAAGAAGCTCAACAACTTCAAGCGTGAGGCACTTCAAGCCTTGGCTATCTTTCTAGCATACGGAACAGCCGGTCTATTTCATGCCTGGATTCCAGCTCGACCTCAAAAATATCATGATGCTTGTTTCCTTATCAACTTGACTGCTTTGGTTAGCTTACGCAATGCTAACAGAATCCCCAAAGAGCAACATGTCTTTGGGTGGCGCGCCTGGAACCGTCTCGATCACAACATGATGAACACTCTCAGACGTCTTACAGACACGAAAACCGGGCAATTCAAAGAACATATCAAATGGCCAAGTGTAGTCAAACATTTTCATAAAGATTTCAGCTATAGTAACTTGGCACGCTTATACGCACTAGACTTTCAGACCGAAATTTGGAATCCTCGTTTCTCTAGAAGTATTCTTGGTTCAGTGTTAGATAATCCAGATGTGAGTGTAAAGAAGAAGGAATTACTACCCCTACCTCCTGCTACTGAGAAATACCGTAAGATCTTCACTAACACTCGTGGATCAACTGTTGCGGTGAACACTCCCAATCCCAGCAATAAGCTATACCCACCATCAGCCTACAAGAAGAAGGTTGATTCGACAGCTTCAAAGGTTACTCAAGCCAGAAAGGATCGAAGTGAAAATGAGTTTAGTGAGGAGGATGCTGGCGATTTCGAGGTAGAAGAAAACTCAGATGGTGATAGCCAGACTGGCAATGGTCCAGAGGACTCAGGTAACAATGTAGCAATGCAGGTAGATGAAGTTGATGAGTAGAAATATAGTTTAATGTAGTTGTTGTCAACGTTTGTTTTTGTTTGAATCTAATTTTGTTTACGATGAAAATGTCAATGTGTCTGAGGTTGTTCCAATTGTTTGCTTTCTGATAATTTATGGGTGAATACCCACTTGGCCTGAATTGAGATGTCTTAACCTTTTGTCACCAGATCATTAAATGTGGTGACATATCAGCTGTGGGGCACTTGTGAGAGCTTGATGTGTTATTTATGTGAGACTGACTATCGATGGCTTTTGTCACCATATATCAACATGTGGTGACATATCAGTCATTGCTTGATTGTGATCACTTCAGAGATTAACCTGATGCGCGACTTATATTCAGTTGATTCATTTTTTGTCACCACACATCATGATTTGGTGACATCTTGGTGTGCTTTCAGTGGTTCCGTGTATGCTTGTGGGTATACATATGACATTGTGATGTTGTCACCAAACCCTTGATGATGGTGACATTTTTACTGTCCATTCATGGTGCTCCACATTCGAGATTTGTAATAGTTGTGATTCTTTTTCCCACATAGGCATGATCATTGTTTCCACTCTTCTACGTTGAACACCTTGTATATTGGTGAGTTTTGCAGTCACATTACTTGTTCCGCTCACTCTGATTCAGTCCACATAGTGTGAGTCATTTGTCACCATGAGAGTAAATTTGGTGACAAACTGGTGTCTTCTCACAGGTCTATATACACAACTTGAACGTTGAGATGAACATGGATCTGAACGTCCTGGCCATCATGCACAGCTTCACCAGGAGCTGTGATGTCCCCACATAAGGTGCTTGGGGACAATTCGGATCTTTTAACACTCACATGAATTGTCCCCAAACATCATGATCACCAGTCATCCCTCTGCTTCTTTGCTGATGGTGTTGCCTGGACTGAGATACCATTGCTTGATGCACTTCATCACCATCTGATGTGTAAATACATTATCTGTCAGCACTCAAGCTTTTTGCACTGACAAAAGACCCAGAAGTACTACACATATTATAGCTTTGAATTATAACATGACATTGCTGATATTGGATCTCATAGGTTCATCTTAAAGACTCTTTTCAAAGCAGAAAAGATGCTAACCATGTTGTTAAAGAACATATCCAAATGGTTGTGATAACCACACAACTTGAACAGGCTCTTCTGAATGAGGAACTATGAGGACAGCTTCAATACCAGATGTATAGGGCTATGTAATGAATACTGCCCACTTTTGTGCCATTGAGATGAGGTGACCAAAATGAACCAAGTTATTCATGTTCTATCACGTTTGAGAACCAATCAATTCAAATCAATTGATATCTTTGAGAACAAATTGATTAGAATCCATTGCTGTCATTCAAAAGACTAGTGAAACTAGTCTCAAGCGCTAAATCGAAATGACCACGTATAGAGAAGACGTCTAAATTAAATCGTATCGAGATTATTAACCAGGCTCAAAGGCTGAATACCTGACATCTGTTAGCTTACAGTGGGCCTTGGTATCAATTTTCTTTGAAGCCTTGAAGAGCTTGTGGTTTTACCCACATTCATTAGTATCATCATCCTTACTTGTAAGTTACAATAGCGGAGCCCACGTAACCAGTTGAATCCTTTGTCAGGACTCAGAATCAAGTAATGACTAGACTACTTGAATCTTCAAGTAGTAGCAACGGAGCCACTATATTATACTATACTAGTATTTGTCAGCCTAAGTCTATAAAAGGAAGACTAAGAAGCTGAATCAATGCTCACAAAATGTAAAATCAAAAATATCTCAGATATTGAAGATCCTGGTTTTCGATTCTTTGTGAGAAAAGCTTGTTCTTCTAAAGTGGACACAATAAACGTGAACTTGCTTCAGGTATGCTTGTACACTGGTTTGATTCAACATGAGTTGAGTCAAACTAAGGTAGATGATGAAAGCTCAGTCGAATAACCACGTCAAACGATCCTTAAGACTTTCAGGATGAGATAGAAAATAAAAGGGAAAAATATTTGAATACGACAAATAGCTATGATAGTAAATGTTGGATTTTGAGTGTTTGTAAATTTTATAGTAAAAAATAAAAGGATGAGGATCTATCTCGTTCGTAAAAGATAGATCCTTTTAAATACATTATTCTGGGTAATCGCTGATGATGTTTTGCTCAGCGTTACCAGGGTTTGGTGGCTTTTAGTTTTTAACTGGTTACTTGCCTGGTCAGGGTTTATCTGATCCCTCACCAGTTGTTTAGGGTTGGTATTCTTGCTTAAGGAAATAACTTGTGACGTCATAGTTATTTCCTTAATCATTTTTTTTATATCTTACGCACTCTTGAAACTCGAGTGATAGAGGTGTGAGTATTTCATTCAATATCATCATTATCATCGGGAATTTATGGGAGTTCTTGTTAGCACGTTAGAAGGTTTGCTACGCAAACCCTCTTACGGCTGAGAGTATTGGCCAATACTAGTATAGTACCACAGGCACCAATACTGTTTACCCAGGGTATAGTATAGTATTGACTTTTGGAATTCGATACTTCCGATACTCTTGTTGTTCTTTGTCTTGGACTTCATGACGACATCAGGGATGCATGAATGAGATGCTTTCGTCGATTGAATGAACCTTCCTTTCCTTTGAGTGTAAAGTTTTTTTCTCAGTTTCAACTTTGTTACATCATAGTTTAAATCTCAAGTTTTTCATTTTCTTCAGATCATTTTCTACATACAAATTCTTTTCATTTGATTTTGTTCTTGATTCAAAAAGAAACCTGATCCAACTAGTCTAGACAAATCACCAAGAAAATGAAAAAGACAATGATAAACAAAAGACTTTATCAAGAACCAAAATCAAATCTTGATTTAACAGGAAATTTCAGACAGGAACGGAAGGACTGAAGATAAATCAAGAAACAGAACTCATTCACAATTAAGAGAACTTTACCTGAAAGGATTCAATTCAGGAGAAAGGGAATCGGTCAATGTGACAAGTTGTAGGCAAGAAACAAATTAATCAAATAAACAAAAGACAGAATATGACATTAGTCAGCAATGTGTAAAACGAAAGAAAGGAAAAGAAAGCAACTCACCAATTGAAATTTGAATCAATTGATAGTTAGAAAGTTATTAAGCGACTGATCAAAATCAAGAACATATAGACCGACCCAATTGATCTGAATCAACAAGAGTTAAATGATCAAATCAAATTGATTGTAAGAAAATGAATCAAATAGAAGAAGAAAGAAGAACAAAAAATAGATAGAACCTACCAGTTGACATTGAAACAAATCAATGGATTTAAAAAGTTGGAAAATGACGCGATCGAATGCAATCAAGGACTCAAATGAAAGGGTGAGAAAGGGAAATTAGCAATCAATCAAATAAACGCAAGCGGAGTATAGAAAGAGAAAAAAAATCTCATATTTGATTAGAAGCGAGAGCATGCAAGTTGTAGGAAAGTTTGATTAGGAGTTGAGTTGGCAGGGTATAAGAGGAGAGGCTTTTTGGGCATCTTTTTGTTGGCTTGTTTGTCTCTTGGTGTGTCTGTGTCTGTGTGCGTTTGTCCGTTTGTGTGTGTGTGGGTTATTTGTGGTGAAGTATCGTGAGTATCATTGAGATCAACAACAATACCCACAATACTGCAGTACAAAATTTAGATTTCCGGTACTAGTGTTGGGTAGTATAGTATTGGGATATCGTTACTATACTGGTACTATACCGTAAAAGTATAGTATAGTGGCTGTGTTGGTAGTAGCCACCCTGACATTATCAATCTTGCAATCATTGTCTTCACAAATGAATTAACTGTTTGTGCTACTCATTCAACAAGACAGATAACCATCAACACATTGTTGGGCTTGGATGCAACGCAAGTTACACAAATCAGGTCGGCGTTTAATACTCATCATCTGCTTGAATCAATCTTGCTGCATGACAATCAAAGTCACGCAAGGCATAATAGCACCTCCATTGGCATCAGTTTGGTTGATTATCCATGGCTGTTAAGGGCTGTACTTTACCAAGTGTTTGGCCCTGACACGACAATATCTGTCAGCCTGAGTCCGTAAAGTTCTACTTAATATGATATTCACGTGAATGAATGCTTACTTCTGATTGTGAGTTTGAGGCTTTGTTATAGCAAAGATGAATTCGAGCCTGAAGAAAAGGTTCGTAAGTCTTTTGTTTAGAAGTGATCTTTTAGAATAAGATTGCACTTACTAGTGAGAGAACTACTAGCAGTCTTCTACAAGCGGGTATTCTAAATACTCCTGCTTCAGGGTTGTCTAACTTCTACTTAGAATGATAAAGGGATGTATCGTTCTAAGATCTCAGAAATATCTCTGATTGTATGAGCTTTGATAAAGTGGTTTGGAAGGCTTATTTTGATAAGTATCTTGGTATAGAAAATGATTTTCATAAAAGAGTTTTCAATTGAAACTATAGTAATGTTCGGATAACTAAGATTTAATCGGACAACGATGATCTAAAGTTATAGGTAATCTGCTGAGTTTCTTTATTGAAAAAGGTTTATAGAAAGCTTTAAATTCTAAGGTAAAATTGTTATTGAGTTATAAGATAGTGATCCACTATTCGTAGGGATCTAGCTATATTTATATAGTAATGGTGCCTCGGTGATTTCAGGGTTCGCTCAGCAAACCGCGTCATACCACTTCATCCAGGGTTCATATTTGAACCCGTGCTGGTTGTTTCGTAACTTGGTTCTTCTTATCGGTCAGGGTTTGTTTTAATCCTGACCGAGGGTTCTTAATCAGACTGAGACCCTGTTCTCAGTCTGGTTCATTTTAATTTCGTCGTGGTTACTCTTGATACATGAGTATGAGATGTATGATTGTGTTTTTGGTCTTATTTACATGTTTTGCTTGTTTTTGGTCTTAGGGAGTAACTGGTTTACTCCTCAAGGCTGACAATATCAAAATCCATCAAGCATATCTGTTCTTGTGATCAATATATCATTGAAAAGTCAGTTTACCCTCCAGAATTTATTTCATGATATGAGTATATCATGAAACTGGAAAAGTCTCTTTGATCACTCAAAAAGACCCTCAATCAACTCATCTATACTACATATTATCAATTGTTTTTTCAAGACTCATGATTCACCAGGGTTTCAATCAAGAACAAGGAGTATATGAGGGAGTTTTTGACTCCAAAGTGTGCTGTACTTGCTGTGCAACCTTGATGGATGTGCCTCTTTATCCTTTTCTTGTCCTGTAGTTTTGTAGTTTTTCTTACAGTCAGATTCAATCTCCCAAATGTTTTTGTTCTGTTTACCTAGATCTGCTTGGATCACTTGATGTTTTGTTGTTTTTTCTCATTGGCATCTGGCTCCGATTGCTTGATGGTTTATTATTTTGTTAATTATTACAACCGGCTCCAATCCATCACTTTCCGCCTGTCTTCTTTGTTCTGTTTGGAATTGGCTCGGATTTCTCTTTCTTCATTGCTTTGTTATTTTGAGATTTGTTGGTTTTGATCCCATAAGTGATGCAGCAAGCACGGATCCAACATTCTGTTCTGCATTTATTGCGCAGCAAATGCCTTGCTCAACCTTGTTGTTATCTGTAGATTCCCCATAATTTGATTATCAATATGATAGTTGATTCATCCTACTCCGTCTTTTGTTGACCACCTCATTTCTCTCCTGTCACTGTTTGATATAAAGAACAAATCAATATCTCATGATGCTAAAGTGATGCAATTGAAGACATGTGCTTGGATTGGCTAAGATACCCAATACTCTACGAGTATTGTACCAGGATTGTCAAGTACACCAATACTAGGATCAGATTGGTATTGTACCTGGTAGCAAGGATACTGTACCCAACCCTGTCTGGAACAGTGTTGTGGTATATGTTATGGTATCTGTTATTGTATCCACACAGCCAATACAATAGTATTACAACACCAAACAGTATCTGGTTTTAGATACTTTATTGAGTATCTTCAATAAAGTATAGGTTTCAATAAGTATAGGTAGCAGAGTTGCTAGTAGTGTGCCTACTATCGTTTCATACCTTGTACTTATTCGATTGCAGGCTAATAATTGATGTTCTTGCACTTACCTTCTTGTTGGTCGGAGGTTCAAGATTCAAGACCTGCGCTCATGTGAGCCAGATTGAGTGTTACAGAAAAAGAACGATCTTACTAGAGAGTTCCACTTTCTCAAATCAACCTGGACCACATGTACTAGTGTGTAGTTTCAAATATTGTGTTCAACTTGACATGTGTATGATGAGATTTTGTAATGTTTGGGTTTGTTAGGATGTCACTGGACATTGCCCAAAGTTGGAAAAAAAGAACACCACAGGTTAGACCAACAAAGTTGAAATAGGTTGATTTCAACATTGGTTTCACACTGGTTGTGGTTCAATCAATTAATCTAACAAAGTAAAAAAATTCCAATGGTTTCTGATCCAAGAGAAACTCGCATTGGGAAATGACAGAGCTGGGCACCTAGGAATCGACTCGAGAGTAGCTGTATTGGTCTTTACGGGAGATGACAGGAGACAACGGTTGTACGGCTTATTGTATAGCCTTTCCGATCAATGTGAAGGCATTGTTCCTCACACGTGTTGGTCCGTCTTGTACTCGACTTCCAATGTCCTTTAGTTTTGCCATCATGCCTTTCAAAAATGGTGATTCATACGATCTTGGTGGTGTACATCCAATCAAGAGTATCTCAATGCACTGTGCAGTTAAATTTTTAAATGAATTCGTACAAGATACTAAATCATCTTCTTTTTCAACTCATGAAATTGTTTTCAATGCTTGTCTTTGGTTTGAATCAAACAGTAGTTTGCTTTTGAGTGTTCAGTTTGTTTCTTTTGTTTGAAAGTTTGGAATCATTGATATGAGATAATGGCTTTTGTTATGCATTATTCATCAACACTTTTGTGTTGAATTCAATCCCTTTAGACTCCGAAATTCATACAATAAATGAGCTTGATTCAGAAAGAAATCGAGCTTTCATATGCTCCAGATAATATCATAACTGATTTTCCTTCTTGTGTATTTTCATTGTTTCAATATCAAAATTATTCACGCTTTGCATCAGCGAGTGTATCCAGATCGATCTAAAGCCAAAAGGAAGTCTGGTGAATACAAGCAGATCAAGATGGACCTCAAGTAAATCAGGCTTGATCTTGATGGAGTACATTGAATCAAAGGGAATTCTCAACAAGAGACTGAAAGAGTATGTATCATGATTCCTTGGCCATTGATGGTCCATAGAAAGTGTGCCTTTGCATCCCTGAGATGCACTGTATAATCTCTTTTGGTAGCTGTGTCTGCGGATAGTGTAGGGTCTCATTGGAAGTAGGCTCTTGGTTGTCTCTTGTTAACAGTGAAGACTGTTACACTTACGCTTCAGGCAGGGGATAGGAATCTCGGCTCTTGTATGCAACAGTCTATGTGACAGTCTGTTCCAAAAATCTCAACGCTGTCCCATACATTCCCACGTATGCAAAGCGCGTGGGAACACTGTCTAATTCAGTGCGGCACATACAGTGTTATGTCACCAATATGCATGTGGTGTAGTATAGCGGTGTGGTCAGGAGGCCTGAGTACAATGCTACATAGGATACTTGGGTTCAAACCCCATGGTGCAGAGTCTTTTTTGGTCCACACTTGTGGTACAGTGACCCTTGAGTTAGGTTTGCGCCGGATCTAACAAACATGGTTAGGTTAAAGATTGAGTATCATCGCTGTCCAACAGCGCAGACTTGTGGATGCTGACCCAAAAGATTGTGTACGTACCAACCGAGCTTCCACTTCACTTCCTGACTGACCTGTCACACACCTTTCACACACCTGTCACACACCTTTCACACACCTTTCACACACCTTTCACAAGCCATTCACACACCTAGCTCATTCACCCAAGGACTGCTGCGGAACACTCACCTTTCCTCTGCTTACTCTGATACTTGGTATGTAATTTCTCACAGGCATGTAATTTCTCACAGGCAAATTGTCACCAGTGCTCGCATTTTGGTGACCTTTATGCCCACGCGGAATATATATCCTGTGATAAACTTCTCGCAAATACTTGCTTTTGTGACCCACGTTTGATATCCCAGGGGGTTACTACATGCAATGGAGAATTTGTCACTAATTTCCCTTTGTGGGTGACATTTGAATCGCTTTTGACACAGTGACTGCTTGGGATGGCCTTGGACTCTGATTCAAACTGTGACAATGCATCATGGAATTGCGCACAGTGTCCTTTGGCCTTTCCTTCAAAAACTCAACTTGATTTGCATCGCAAAAAGGTCCATCAAAAGCATGTGACAGTTAAGGATTCGGCGGGCAATGAGTCCGTTGTATATCGAGCAGGAGACCTCAAGTTTCATTGTCCAAAGGCCGGCTGTCAGTACGAAACAGAAAACTCCCGTCTTCTCAGGGAACATGGGCCTACCTGCCGTGCTCGAGTCACTCTCCGCAGCCTGGGAGGGCACAATAGGGAGCAGGTCTTGGCATCAATTGTGCCACAAGGAACGGAGATCACAGGTATGTCTTATACCTTTTCTGAATGGAGTCAACAGGAGCTGATGCATCTCACAGCCAATTCGACCTTGACAAAATACAATGTGGTGTGGAATGAGAGATGTAGAGTTCTTATCTGCACTTGGTGCCATAAGGGTATCCCTGCACAAGAATTGGCTGCACATATGCATGCTGACAACAATGCCTCTACTGTTACTAGAGAGCAGGTTATGGCCGATTTGGAAGACTATGTAGGACGTCAAGCTCCCCTCGATGGTGCCGGACGGAGACCTCCGGATTACGTTCCTGGTACCCCGGGTGAGCCCATTCAGGGATTGAAGCTTTATGACGGTGTTACCTGCAAACTTTGTGATCGTTCATGGAAGATGCAAAAAACATGCAACAATCACTTTTACAAATGTCATGCAGGTATGTTCATATGCTATACTTTGTCTTCCAAAGGGATTTCTGATCAAAGTTGATCCTTGGTCTTCAGACTTGATAGAAGAGAAGGAAAAGTACCAGCAGGACGACAAATGTCAGACGCTCTTTCATCACAGCCGGCAATATTATTTTCCAGTCCTGCCTTATCTACGGCGTCCTCAAATAGTGGCTCAAGGAGCAGACATAAGCATGGTCTCCGCGCCGGAGGTATTGCAACACTCGGACGCTATCAAGTTGTTACTGGGCAAACTAGAAAAGCATGCTTCGGAGGCGCATTTGGTGCCTGACCCTCAGAAAGACAACCAATTGACCAACTGGCTCTTTGTGTCTGGCATCTATCTCTACATGGGTGACCTGATCAAGGACGGAAAAACTGTCGAGGAGCTCATGGTCCCTAGTGAAGACGAAGTGGCTGTAACAACAATGGTACCATACATTGCTTATTGGATCGAAAACACAATGAAGACCCTCCACAAGACTGGGCAGTTGCTCAAGCGTCATTGTCTGGCAGAGACTAGGTGAGCAATCTGAGCAATCCCCAATTTCCCTCCACTTTGTGATACATGACTGACATTGAGTCCTAATGACAGCGATTTGGAAGATAATAAAGGCTTAACTCCCTTGCAGGAAAAGTCTTCTGTGATCAAGTATGCTACTACTATTGCTCGCATGATGTGGTTCATGATCCAGGAGTCGACCAACCCGGTTGATGAGAAAACTCAGTTCTACACCGTACACAAAACTCACCTCAAAGAGTTGTCTGACGCCATCACTGCTCTGCTCCCGATTGATTGCGAATCTGAAGAAGAGCCTGAACCACCACGACCCGACCTACAGGATCCTATCTCACCTCTAGTCTCTCGCATCCTTTGCTCAGTATTTCAAGTATACTGCAGTGCTGCAGACTGTCAGTACTGGTTGCCGGCCTGTCAGTTCTTGGCCCGGTCAATGCTCAAGAAGGATGGCTCTTACGATCGCCCTGACAACTTCACACGGCTTATTTCTCAGATCCAATATGGTGTTCGTCTCGCCTTTGCAGAAGAGTTCCTTTCAAAAGCTGCTCAACAGCCTTCCTTTGACCCGGACTCAGACCCAACCACACCCTCCAAGGACGACTTTAGCAGCTTCACCTTTCTTCACAAAAACAAGTCAGCCCCGTTCAACATCATGCGTCAGCTGATGCACCTAGCAACTGCGATCCACATGTCAGAGGGACTTCCTGACAATACACATTGGGCAGACCATCATCAAGAAACTCTTGAGATCAACAATAAACTAGTCACTATCTCTGGAATCCGCTCCTGCATTCAATTACAAGATAAACTGGCTGAGTCTGACTTTCGCGAAATTGTCAGAGGATGTCAACTCCCCAAGTTCGACTTGAAAGTTTATCGCGACATTCCTAACAACACCAACCCTGGTGAAAACTATCTAAACTACTCACACCGCACACACGACAAGTATAATCTACATCTCCTGAAAGAATGGGCCTCTAAAAAGGATGTACATGGGTTGATACAGGACACTTGGAATAGTGAATTCAATGAGTCAAAGAGTGTTTTGGATAAGGACATATGGAACATGGCAGCCTTGCTAGATTGGCTTGCCCAGGTAGATAGACTTATGGAGCGATTTTACTTTCTCTTCCATGTGGCGTCAGGCCAGCCCCTTCGAGGAACAGAGGAATCCGGAACGCTCTTGGTCAACACTCGTGTATCGCCACGCAGCCTCTTCATGCGTGGAAAAGTCTTTGCAATCTTGACAACATACCACAAGGGTAGAAACATCACAGGCAAAAACAAACCACATATGACATTTCTGAGTCCCGCCCACAGTAAACTTTGGCACTTTTGGAATGGATTCATCCGGCCAGTGGCTATGTGTGTTTCCCTCTTGTCCCATGGGTAAATACCTCATTGGCTGAAATTTTTTTGGTTGTCATAGATTCTTTTTGCAGGTCCTTGGACAACAGCAACGTGCTACTGAGATGAGCACCTACCTGTGGGTCAGTAGTGCCAAGGGTATACTGGACACTGAGGACTTTAGTAGTATCCTCAAAAGGAAATTTCATGAGGGAGGTGTGGCATCACTCAATGTGCGTGAGTGGCGTCAAGCTTCAGTGGCAATATGTGATGCCCACATCAAGATTCAGAAAGCAAAGCTGGGAGAGAATTCCAGTCTGGACTCACAACGAGGTCACACAAGTGGAACAGCAAACTGGAAATATGGTGGAACTGAGGGCCATGATATTGATCGACAATCAGAGTTGGATTTCCGATTAGCTAGCCATGCCACACAGAAATTTTGGAATGTCAGTGTGATGTGTCACATGTTCTTTTACAACTTTGCTGATACACATTTCATGACAGATTGACAGTGAATTTGAGGTTGACATCGAGGTTCCTGTCCAGCAAGAAAAACTTGAAGGTGGGCCTTTATCGGTCAAGGCATTGAAGTTGTACACCGAGGACGATGACGCAGAATTCAGATCTCCCTTCCAAGCTAGATGGATCAAGGGGGTTTTTGACAGACGTGATGACTATTTGATTGTGGCACGTACAGGTGGTGGGAAATCTCTGGCCTATACTCTCCCTCCAATGGTTGAATTTGAAGGGGTGACTGTCATTATCCAACCACTTTGTGCCCTACTTGCTGAAACGGTTGTAGAGCTTCAACGTATAGGAGCTAACTTTACTCATTACAAGGATACTGTTAAACTTGACAAGGCCACTCGAGTGGTGGTGGCAACTACTGATGTAGCAGCTGAACCCGCTTTCCGGACCGAGCTGCGCAAGATGAAGAAGATCAACCGATTTATTATTGACGAGGCGCACTGCTACAAAGACGACAGCGTATTCCGAGCCTATGCATCTGGAGTGGCCAAACTCCGAATGTTCAATGCACCCTTTATCTTCATGACTGCCACAATGCAGACTGAACACGAACCAGACCTCTTGGACCTCTTCAACATCCGCTCTTACATACTCGAAAGAGAGATCACAGCACGCCCTGAACTCCACTTCAACCTGCAACCTGTCAATCCAGAGTTGACCAATATCATGAAAGATATTTACTGCCAAGTCACAAATTCAACACTTCATGACCGCGACCGTAGCATCATCTTTATTGAAAACATATCAAAATGTGAAGCTGCATTGGAAGCGCTCAAGGACCAAGGCGTACCTGTGACAATCTACAACTCTCGCATTGCGGAAGAAGAATTATCACTGCATGTTGCATTTTGGCGGGCCACTCCAAAGTGTGTCATGATTGCCACCAGTGGATTCGGTGCAGGTATTAACTACAAGCATGTCCGAAATGTCTTCATTGTTGGAATGCCCACGGACAAAGAGGTCAACAAATCTTTCCAAGAGGCCGGCCGGGCCGGCCGTGACGGAGCGCATGCAACTGTGTGGTTCCATCCGACCANGACGGAGCGCATGCAACTGTGTGGTTCCATCCAACCAGGAAGCCTTCACCAGGAACCTTTGCATACAAGCTGATGAATCGACAAAATTGTATCCCGGGTGTATATGCCAAATATCTCGACGGCAAGGATTTGAAGTGTGCAGATTTCAACAGCATCGACCCATGCACACACTGCACAGGACACTCTCACTTTTTAGGGCCATCTCGTAACGGACCCGAACCCATGATACTTGATCAACAACTCTCAAGCACAGCCACACCTCTCTCGGCCCATCAGGACAACATTCCCCACAATGAACCACTTCCAGGAACATTAGTCAATTATGGTGTCAATGCAAACAAGGCAGCTGAACAACAAGCAAGAGTCAAAGCCATTGCCTTGTCCATCAACAAAGTCCGGACAGACCTCAACGGCCTATGTGGCTGGTGCTTTGCTCACAACAGGGAGCGGGTTGTTCACCAGTGTTTTGCACCATGTCCCAGGATNTCACAACAGGGAGCGGGTTGTTCACCAGCGTTTTGCACCATGTCCCAGGATGCCCAACCGATGTGGAACATGTACAGAGAGTCAGTAAGCCCTTAATTACTCAATCAGACACTGAGCTGACAAATGCAACCACCTCCAGTTGGCCATTGTCAAATGGCATGTCGAAAATCGTTACTCAAGGCGGTGATGGTGTCCAATGGTACCCATGACCTATGGATGTGTCCAGGTTGTGGACTTGGTAAAGCTTACGAAAGTGAAAAGTTTCATGAAGAAGGATATAATCCCAAGACTGGCAGATGTGATAGTGCACTCCAGAGTGTGTGTGTCATGTACACTTGGTACTACTGGAGGAATCACAGGACAACTATTGAGAACCTTGTACCCCAGCTCGTAATTAAAAGTGGAAGTGTTCCTACTAGGCAGGCCACCACCGAGCAGTTCATTCAATGGCAGGGCAACAATGGCTTCCTCCAATGTCCTTGGGCCAACGTTGTGACTTTGTTTTTTGTACTGAGTGACCCTGATTTGAAAACGTACCTCTGAAATCTTGGCTGTATCTTACAATCCCCACTTGTTGTCCTGGAAAAATGTTACCTATTCATCAATAACAAACGTCTGTCTTTTTGTTTGTGCACATAGCAAGGCATGTGCTTCCCTGTGTTTGTGGCACTGCCAATGGACACAGCCATAACTGTGTCCCCTGAGCTGAGTTACGTGATAATCATCAAAGTTTCTAAATGTCACTATATTATGCTCAATGGTGACCTTTGTGTCCACATTGCCCTCAAGTCACATGACATATATTATTGGAAGCCTCTCTGTATGTATCTCCACAACTTGATGATGTCTCTTGTGAGGCAAAGTGTCACCAATTGCCCTAAACTGGTGACATTGCATCACTTCGGGCAAAGGCTCTTTTCAATCATTTATGCAACACAAGACAGCCAACATGTCACCATTGCTGCCCAACTGGTGACCTTTTGTCACAATTACCAGTAAAATCATGTATCTCAGTTCAGGATATATGCTTATAGTGAGGGGCTACTTATGCTTATACAAGGGGTGGCAACCCTAACTCTGACCTAATGTGGTGATAGATGACTATATAAGCTCACTGTTTTTTGGGTGATGCGCTTTCAAGTTTCTGAAAACATTCCCGATCATTCTAGATTTCCTGGCCTTACCTCAAGGAAGCAAGGTATGTTGTCGCTCTAGATCCTGATAGCTTTATTTCCACCTAAGAAGTTGATTGGGTGTTCCCCAGAAGCTACAAGCGCTTTAGACATGCCTGTTTCAGATTGGATTCCCCCATCACCAACTATCGATGACATTGACGTTGACGGGTTCAACATTTCGATAACCCCAAAGTTTTTAACCGATTATATATCAAAGCTTGGCCCAATCGACTTGGCTTATCATGTAGTGCAAATACGTGATCTTGATTTCTTTTCGGACTGGGTAACCATTGCAAGTGGTGCTGTCAAAGTGCGAGTGGATCCGGTCTTCAAGGATCCTTTGTTCAAATGGTTCAACAAGGACCATAAATACAGCTTAGAAATATCCACGCATACTAAATGTTTCATCAAATCTCAACAATCCGTTTCGCCACTCTTATTGGTTGCAGGGTTGGAAAAAGTAGGATGTGACCATATACGTATTAGTACTTATGGAGCAAAATCTAAATGTGATTTTTTGGGTGGTAACATTGGCCTGGAAGTGCCAGCTTTGGCAAAGTGGAACCAGTTTGACATTGGATACACTCATCATTACGATCAAATAGTCGTTGTTCAGCCTCTCAAACCATCCAGCTTTGTAGACTGTCATCCGATGATGCTGGAACTGGGCAAAGGAATGGGTTCTGTCCGCCTAAACACAACCATTGCAAATCGGAATGCTGTAGTCAAAGGATACCCACGATTGGTTCACGCTCTCAAGTCCCTCAAGAGTACTCACTTGGCCTATCACCCCGAGAATGCACAAACGTGGCGCATTTGTGTGGATACTGTGAAAGAAAGACTTGGCCAGTTGGAATCAATGGACGCTCTTGAGCTCGGCGGTTGGCGCTGGGAAGTTACAGTTCAGACGTGCACTGTACAGGATGCCATCAAAAGTGTCCTTGAAACTTCTTATCTTGACATGAAGGCCTTCCTTGGTATGAACAACAACATCAGCTCCAAGTTTCACCTCACAGCGTTCCTTATTCCAAAGGCATCATACTTGAATTACTGCCACCAATTTTTAAAAAGAGTACAAGCTTTGGATGTTCCAGAGGACAACGGATCAACAAAGACAACTGCGAGGCAAAAGAAAGCGGTAACAGACTTGTACAATGCTTTGGGGTGGAACACTGGCCAGAGACACTGCACCCAACATGATGATCCTGCAGCTTGGTGGAAGCAACCAAATGGTATGAATTGATATCTCCTATGAATTTTTGACCTGTTTTTGACCTTGACTCTATCTCCCCTCAGACAAACTGCCCGAAGCAGAGGCACCAACCCTCTATCTCAAGTGGCTCAGTCTTCCAACAGGCTACCCAATCCCCTGCCCACATTGCTTGGAGGCTGGTGTAACAATTCCTTCTCAGAAAAAAAATGCCAGAGGCTTTGGATATTGCAAGCAAACAGGGGGGGTTGGACGGCTGCGATTGAAGTGTAACAGCGAACAACCAACTTGCAAAGGCTACATCCAAGAACTCGATGCACAAAAGATAATTGATTTCTGCCTGGATGAATGTAGACAAAAGTCTCAAATTGAAAAGGAAGCTTCAGGTTCACACAAGGCAGTCGCTACCAAAGCAAAGCATTCAAATCAACGCTCTATTACAACTACTGCAAACAGTCATCCACAAGAACACCCTATATCTCCCGTTATCATTGACCTCACTCAAGATTGACAAAATCCAGATAGTTCAGGTGAAGATTAGTATATTGAATCTAACCTCTTATACATATGCTTCCAGTGCAACCTATCTTCACATCAATATATTCCATACAGTTTGTAAATGAACCCTGCCCACTTCCAAAAAAGCATCTGTTTCTTTTGTGTCTTGTCACTACTCTGCAGTTGCCATCCAATTCACCTATCTGGTACTGCCATCACGCACAAATGCCAGACTCTGAGGAGATGAGCTCATTTCCATTATCCATGCTGTCCATTAGACTAGAATACACTTCCAGAACCCCAGGAGTATACACAGGCCCCTTGAGTCAGACAAAGACAAAATAGTGGACTAAGTGTATTAAGTGATTGTAAGTGATCAATAATGTTGGTGTCCAACTAATTTGTAGCTGGTAGGAAATAATATACATGGAATCTGAAAGAGATGCTATGCTATATTTACCCTTGATGAAAGCTGAATGAAATGAAGGTTACACACATCTCAACTAGGTGAGACATAGTCTTATATATTTTCTTGATGAATGCTGATTCTTGACATCTGGTAGCGACTCAGGATAGAATGACAAAGCTTTCTATATCATTCTTGTTGTGGAGTTTGTGGATCAGTTTGCGTGAATCATGGACTGGTGGTGGTCATCAAAGAGTCATGTGTGGTGCAGTTGTACATTGTGGTGTAAAATAGTTGATGGCTTGAATGAGTATAGAGCTGTTTTAAATAAGGGTCAAGTGGGTGTGTTATTTAAAAAGAAGGATATTGATGTGTTGGCCAGTGAGATTAGTCTAGATTGGTGGATCATTAAGATTGGACGATCAGATCCATGTTGGTAGACACGGTCAATGAATGAACACAGGGTTTGGAGGAGTAATGTGTACAACTGGATGTGTTGCAACTGGAGTTTGGGAAGAAGAAGCTGATTGAGCGTCGGTGTGTGATTGTTGTGGTATATATTCATGCATAATGAAGACCACGGAACAGTGTGGCATTATCTGAAGACCAGTCAAAAGAAAACAAGTGTGGAGTGAGAGCTTGGAATTCACTGTTAAATGTAAACAAATGTCCATGCAAGTGGAGGAAGTATGCACCATCGGAACAAGTGGCTGGGTTTGCACTTGCCAAGTTCTTTCTGAAGTGACGGTGGATTCAGGTGTCACAACTTGTTTGAAGAGTCAGGACTTGAATATTGGGAGCATGTGAGTGATCAACCATCTATAGCCCAAAAAAAATTCAGTTGTAGGAGAAGCGTTCAGAATTGGGATGTGTGGCCAAGGTTTGACAAACAGTGTCTCATCGTGGGGGTGTGGCATAGCAGTGGTGTCAATGTATCATTTGAGATATCGTAGAAGATCGTGATAGTCTGAGGATGATAAGATGATTGTATAGATGTATGAGTTGGAAGCGCTGTAATAAAAGGTAGAAGAGGTCCAGCATTAATGTAGTTATTAATGTTGGATGAGGGAAGGAAAATAGAGAGGGCAGTGAGGGGAGAGGTAGGGGACCAACAAATGGCAAACAGGTGATAGCTAGAGTATGATTGAGTGAAGGGAGTCAATGGTTTATGTAAGTGATAGATTGTATAAAAATATTGTCATTGATCATGTGAGAAAGGTTGGGTTGTTAGATAGTATTGTTTAACAAAGTGAAAAATGTGCATAGGAGAAATCAAAATCAAATGAAAAATCCAGAAATCGGAGATACATCAAACACAGGGTTTCATATCGCTTATTAACAATGTACAGTGATATATTTGGAATGCTTGATGGAAGGGCAGTTGGTTCAGCTTAGAGCAAAGAGGGCAGCTTGTTGTAAGACGTTGTGAAGGGGCAGAAGGTAAAGAGATGATAAGACAATTCAGATGAGGGTATAGGTTAAATTGTTATTGGTGTCAAGTCTAATGAATGGAATGTATGTTGAACACGAGAGGCATATGCAACAGGAGGTGTGCTGGCAGTTGGTATATGTGAATGAAGGTGTAATGTTTGAGTATAGAATACATATGCTTGATTCAAGTCACGGTGAGAGTGGAGCGTTGACAAGGCTGCGTTCATCATATAAGGGCAATTCAATTCATCAAAATTCAACATAAAAATCACTGAATAGTGATTGTCATGAGTGAGGGAGTGTTGGTTCAATGATAGCAGAATGAAGATGTGTCAGATTTTTGTCTGAAAATTGGTGACAGTGTGGATAAAGCAATGCAGACAGGATGGATCATCTGAT
>KZ148566.1:0-17422 GCA_002157085.1 Melampsora occidentalis | reverse complement strand
GAATTTACCCCAAGCTCCCCACGTATGTACTAACCATCTCAGCCCTGGTTGGTAAAAAGGTCCCCAAAGGGGACGAATTGACATAACTTGAGGCTCTTACTCATGCTATCTACGTACATTGTTGTCAACAGGTGATGTGTGATATCCCACTACTTGTCAAAACGTCCCCTATGGGGACGAAATGACATACCCGTGCTTCCTGATTATCTTCAACAATAACCAACAGTAATATTCGAGGTGTTATACAATGCTATGGGTGAACAAGATCTCCTACGGGTACTTGAATGTACCATACACTACTGCCAACATGTGGTTTACAACATTTCATTTGTAAAAAGGTCCCTGATGGGGACGAAATGACACACCTGGGTTGCATGGTTATATTGAATAATATCCAACATCATGTGTACATACATGAGTTAGTGCTATGTGTAAAAAGATTCACTACAGAGACTAAAATACACATTACACCATTGTCAACACTCAGTGTGTGCTATTTTACAAGTGATGACCCCCCAATGCAGACAAAATGACTCACCTGAGCTGTTTGATTGATTTATAGAATTATCATGTGTCCTGAATACACACTTATTCAATATCACCACTCCATTCTGTGACTGTACACTTATCACGCTGTATAGGGTATATTCAATAAACAGGTAGATTATGTACATTGCTACTCCATGTCTACAGCTCAACATTGGTGACTTGATACTCGAAAACTGTTTACAGAAAGTCCATGTGGAATGGCAACCATGAATACCCATATTGTACCAAAAGTACGCGAGTAAGATCCTCCTTACAATTCGAAATAACACCCAGTTTGTCCTGTACATATTGCTGTCCTGTGTGAATGGAACAACATGCCAATCTGTCCTCATCAAGGACCTTTTTTTCATGAGGTCATATTGAGTCATTGAGACTCCATGATCACATTAAGTACAAGGATGTAATTTTGTCCCTGGTGGGGACCTTTTTACCACTTGTCCTGTGATGGCACAGCCGTTTCCCAGGGTAGAATGGCAATGTTGGTCACAGAATCCTGATATCCCATGGTGTAATTTACTTGTATTGTATTGATACTGTATATAGTTGCAGCATACACAATTGATGGCGCACACTTTGGACACCTGGAGTGAATAATCCAATACCTCCTTGACCAAGAGGATATGTGAGCACTGCAAATGAGAATATATTTTATATACCAACCACTCAGAACCTGGGAGTCACATACACAACATTGTCACATTACATAGGTGATGCAGTAGTATCCACGATGACCATCATGGACTAGACTATCTCTTTGACATACCAATTATACTGTTAGTATAAGTCCTTTCCGCGAGGTTGAGAAGAAATGCATGTTTAGTGTAGTGGTAAGGGTGACACCTTTTTGATGACAGGTAAAGGTTGCAGGTTCGAATCCTGATGCCCCCATTTTGTGTCCCAGACCGCTGAACACATGTCACATGTGTAACATCAGACTTGTACCAAGTTATGTCTGTAAGCTGTACACATCATGTGATCCAACCACAAGTCGTCACTTGTGATCAGACCAGGTAGTTTGGTTCTTGTCAACCTCCTCCACCATTTCGAAATTTGATCAACCAACGTTCACTTCCGATCGATCCATCCACCCACATCCATCCACATCCATCCATCCACATCCATCCACTTTCCACAACTTGAGATCAATATACACTAACCCCTCTGTAAGCAGGTCTAACTCTTCCCCTCATCACTTGTCCCTGATATCCGATTTCTCACCTTCGCCTCCACCTTCATCACCTTCTTATCAAATCTTTCCACCTTGCCCACCTTCCTCTCATAACTCAATTCAAACACTATCACCTCATCAATCTTGAGTTAGAACAAACTAGTCATTCAGAGTAAGTAAATCTTGTCTAGCCCAGCATTTGGAAAGAACACTGACAGCTTACATCGATCAATAGATGCCAAGTGACAAGGTCATCAGCCCATCTCACAGGGAGGTTCCAAGCGATCCAGTTGCCAATCAGGTAGGTAATCATCAGCTCCCACTTCTTAACACAATACTAAGGCTCCATTCCTTTCTCAGAAATCGAACTCACCACGAGCTGTCCCCACCGAGGAGTTTGACATGACTCATGAAGATGACGAAGCCCTGGCTGCTCATGTAAGCCACTTCATTCGATTCAAGTTGATGATCACTAAGGCCTTCATATTACTAATAACCAACACTTCTCTTCTAACCAACAGGCTGCTGAGGTAGAGGAAGCAGAGCTAGTCAAGGTATGTCACTCCTCTGACTTCGAGATTGGCCATTAGTGGTCTGACAAAGTACCTTTCGACTAGAAGACTCAAGCATCTCTGCCAACAAACCAGCCCAAGGAACAAGGCCAGGAAGTTGTAGCGGAAAAGCAAAAGGTCAGTCCCTTCAAGCTCTTTGGTCAAATCGTCCCTGAAGGGGACGATTTGACCTCTCCAGCATCATAGCTGTGTCAAGCTATGAGGTTAAATCGTCCCCAGAGGGGACGATTTCACCAACTCCAAGTCTGGTAGTCTGATATTGTATTATCACTTTGAATGAACCTCAAGACCTCCACCCCGCACCCAGTGACCCCGACGCCTCCAGCTTTGGATGGGACCACTCAGGTCAGCATATCTTATGGCTCAGTGAACTTCTCATTTGCTTACCCGAGCGTCAAACCAGGACAAAGAGACATCTACATCACACATGGAGGTAAGTTTTTCAGCACAGCAATGATCAATCATTTTATCGACCATAGCTGACTCATCCATGATTATAACAGATAGACCAACCCAAGGAGCCAGGTGCACCAGCTTCACAGGTAAGTTACCTCCCACCTTGAATGACATGATCAAGTCTGACATACTTGTGATATCAATGTCTTACCAGGCTTCAGCTCAAGACCCAAATGTTGTAGTCAGTGTCTCACATTCCCATCTGGCTCGGATCATCCCTTTTGAGGACAAATCATACACTGTCACTTACAAATCATCTCTC
This sequence comes from Melampsora occidentalis, assembly GCA_002157085.1. NCBI lineage: Eukaryota > Fungi > Basidiomycota > Pucciniomycetes > Pucciniales > Melampsoraceae > Melampsora > Melampsora occidentalis. The sequence continues at coordinate 14,415 of KZ148566.1, read as the reverse complement.
TTTCATGGTCTAGGTCACTAAACCACCCTCTCAAGATCAATCTCGAAAGACAAGGACTACCGTAATCATATTTCCTCACCACGACTTTCAACTGAAGAGGTATTCAAGCTGATCAAATGTCACTTATCATGTTCCAGGCTAAGAAAAACATCAAGCATACTGCTTCCAAAGGTGCAAAAGTGCGTTTCGAGTCTCCGAACAAAGCTGGTGATGTTGTACTGACAGCATTACTTTGTAGAGCAACATCGTGCCGCCAAAGGACAAGACTGTAAGTGTTGAGGATCAATTCGTCCCCAATGGGGACGAATCTTCCACTTCTTGATTGATTACTTACACATTCACTACACCAGCCTCCTGCTATCACCACAACGATTGTAGAGGAATCAGTACCTGTAAGATGATATGATGAGCTACCTACTGTCAGTCTTTGCACTGACGTTCATCCTCAGGTCTTGAAGCAATCAACCCTACCTGTAGTTCAAGAGAGGTTGGATGGACTACCTGTCAAACTCGGAAAGATACCTCGAGTGAGTCTGATCACGTTTCTTTCAAGACACTCGGGCATCATGACTCACTCAGAACCCCAACCTCCTCTAGATTACTAAGAAACCAGTGGACAATTTGAATGTGTGTGTATTCAATTGATTTCCAACCATACCTTACTGATAAACTTTATAAACAGGCACCTACAGCGGGCTCCAAGCAGACTAGGCTTCTCAAGGCCACTACCATCAAAACCCAATGTACTAATGGTGAGTCACTTCTCTGTCACCGCAGACCTGCCTATATAACTGACATTTATCATTAACAATGCAGTTCAAGCGCTTGTCGAATCCGCAAAAGAAACAATGCTGCCAATTTTTGCTCAATACGCTGCTGGGGCTGTTGATGAAGAAATAGATGAGCTGAATGTTGCATTCACTAAAGTCCTCAGGAACCTTGACCGTAAGAAAGCCAAGGTTCAAGAGGTAACCGCCTCACGTCCTGATGATGATGACATAGAGATTGTTATGGAAATCTATGTGCCTCCTAAGCAAGAAGTGGTGTATGCCACCCATAAGCGCAAAGGAGTTTCTGATAATGAAGGTGCGTTTGGATTCATTCATATGCTTGATTTTCATCTAAAGTTCCATCACTTGACAGGTTCAACGAAGAGGAGTAAGATTCAACCGGCAAGTGCGTACGGTCCCAAGCGCAAGGAAGGCCTTTACAAGAGCAAGGAACGGTATGATTCTGAAGATGAGCGAGAAGATGCCATTCTACTCGAAGCTGAACGTGTCAAGGGTACAAAGGCTGAAACTGTCGATGGAAAACCCCAAGCTCCGCAGACCACCTCTTCTACGACAGACTCGACACAAGGAGGACCTGCCAATTCGCAGGCGGTGCCAAAGAAGAAATCGAATATTGACCCGCCTTGGCCTCTTTTAGAACCAACCACATCATCCATCTATCACGGAGCTACAGTGGATCTAACAAGTAAGTCACATGTTGTTTTATGATTACTACTTTGAACTTGGAAGGTCAATTCGTCCCTGAAGGGGACGATTTGACCATGTGTTGTGTGTATGTACTATGATTTGTCACGATGAAATCCTCTTCCTTGATCATGGTAAAATCGTCCCCTTCAGGGACGATGTTACCAGTGGCAGTGTCTATCTTCTCACCCTCATTCTCAGTTAGTCAAATCGTCCCCTTCAGGGACGAATTGACTGTCTCTTGATCATCATGCTCTGCTACAGGTAGCATAGCTGTATCATTCCTTGCTCAATCATCATTCTCATCTCATCCTCTCATTGTGAAAACTATAGTTGCTGACCTTGCATATCTACTGTAGAAATATTTACCACCCTCACTGAACAAGAGCTCAGTGATATAGCTGAATTCGAAAAGCAAGTCAAGTCACCTCAATATGATTGGGGCAACGTTCTTGGTCCCCTGATGCGCATCATCATCCAAGGCTGGGAGTATGAAGATATCACGATGTTGGATAAGGCCAACTTGAGCTCTTTGGAATCTCACATTATACGCATCAAGGACATGAATGACGACAATATGATGATTGCTCGTCTACAAACAGGTACAAGGTTCTCTTTCATGAGTAATGGGAAAATCGTCCCCATTGGGGACAAAATTACATTTGATCTGACAGTCTTTGATTGATTGTCACCATAGCACCCCGCCTCTTGCAGCTCTCTGCACACGATCCTGTCCTCACCGAGGACTGCATCAACTGGAAGTTAGTGGAAGATTCTATGAAGTACCCCTGGAACAACAAGAGCGGATTCTATCGAGCCCTGAGTGGCATGTCTTGTCGAACTGATACATCTTCCACATGGACNTCTAGCCAGTAATCTCAGCAACGGTTTCCACAAGCTCAGGGTTATACTCAATGAAAGTCTTCACCAAATCTCACAGGATACACTTCACGATAGTATTGTAATTCGAACCGAAGGCGAAAATAAGGTACATGTAGACTTTGTGCCCATGTCACAAACCATTGCTTGGTTGTATCTCCAGTGTACTATGCGGGGTCCAGCTGAAGAGGACATGAAGGCTTCGAACCTCATTGGGGACGGTCTAGCTTGGTTCCAGCGTAAACTCTATCTGGTTTTTCTTGGCGTGTTGTTTGTATATGAGAAGGACATGTATAACAGGAAACTCGAAGATGCTCGTCGATCAAAAATGACCAAGAAGGCTCTTGCAGATCTAGCTCGGGAAATGAAAGGTCAGGGGTGTGTAAGACAGTTGGTTGAAACCAAAATCGCCAAATCACATCCCAGCTCGAAGCTACTAACTGGTCCAACTTCGAAAGGTAAAAGCCAGCTTCAGAAGACTCATGAGCAAGAACGGAATGAGCTCATCAAACGTCAAGTCTTCAACATTCGACATGCAGCTCTGACTACAGCTTCACTCTTTTTTCTCTACGGTACTGCTGGACTTTTTCATATCTGGCCCGACTGCAAGAAGATTGCTATGATGGATGGTGCTTATCTACTCATGTTTACAACCATCTTGAATGCACGTCGTAGTGACCCTGATATCGCCAAGGATCATGTCTTCGGAGGGCGAGCTTGGAATCGCATTGACGCCCACTTGTTTGGAATTCTTCAAGACTTTGTCACCCCAGCTGGACGATTCAAGCGCGAAATTGATTGGCCTGAGATGACCTCCAGATTCAATCGTGAATTTGATCAACCAACTCTAGCCAAGCTCTTCACTTTGGACCTACAGACTGAGATTGTTGTCCCTGGTCTTTCACGTGGTCTAAATGGTCAAGTCATGAAACCAGTCGACCTGCCTAATGCTTTAAAAGAAGATCCCAGCACTGCCCCTTCAACTGAGGCCTTCAGATCGATGTTCACCAACACTGAAGGCCAGCCACAACCAGTATCTGACAGAGGACGAAGCTTATATCCAGAGGTTGACAGCGAGACTGGGAAATTGACACGTCCTCACAATACAATTTCGAAGATGACTGCTGATAAAGAGCTGGCAGCGATCAAACGTGAGTGTTGTACATCCTCATGTCCAAGCATTTTCTGGAACAACACTGACATCGATCATGCCTCAGGTAAAGTATTAGGATCCAAACAACCTGAAGTCATTCCAGAAGGAGATGAAGGAACGGGGGGATCAGGTGAAGAGGAGAATGGAGAAGAAGAGGAGGATGAAGAGGAAGAGGAGGATGAAGAGGAAGAGGAGGAGCAAGATGGAGGTGAAATTGGAGAGGAGAATCAAGATGGAGTGGAGGATGAGAAAGAGGGTGAAGAAGATGGGCATGAGGATGAGGATGAGGATGAGGATGAGGATATATATGACATGGGGTATGGACTCAATTCGCAAGAGAAGCAAGAGTTGCGCATGAATATGCCTGGTCACTAAATGCTGTCATGTTCTGATCTTAGTCTACAGCTTGATGAAATTCAACAATGTGCTGTGTTCCTCAACCTCATGTGTCAATTCGTCCCCATTGGGGACGTTCTTACCCTTGAACAAATTGTCTCATGTGAGTATTAGAACCCAAGGTAAATTTGTCCCTGTTGGGGACAAACTTACATTTGAGCTTTCTATTAGAAGTGCAAAGATTGGTAGCATTGGTCAATTCGTCCCCATTGGGGACGTTTATTCCCTCAATCAGATTATTCCATGTGAGTTCTGGAACCCGAGGTGAATTCATTCCTGTTGGGGACAAGGCTACATACAACTTTCCTATTAATGGAGAGTGCAACTGCCTATCACATCATCTCACATCCATTGACAAGGGATCATTGTAGCCCAGGCAGTCATCACATCATTATACCTCACCACATGTGTGGCAATTCGTCCCTGGTGGGGAGGAATTGTACCTCTGATGCAGCCATTGGCCTTGGAAGGGATCAGTCACCTCGTGTATTTTGCAGCACATGATAGCTAAGTTGAAAGCCCCAAAGTAGGATTCCACTGTGTGGGTTGTTGAGAGTTCAGGTATCAATGTTTTACTACCAGACTCAACCAGGTGCGTGCACAAAGGGGCACGCACCCAGGTGCGCGCACCTGTGTCTTCTTACTTGAGCACACTTGCTGTCTGATCTCTTTGTAGAAGCATAAACTCTCCTGACATGAGCATTGACACAAATACACCATTGAGTGTATGACCAATGTCGAGTTTGATGACCCACACGTGTATGTGTTGTCCTCACTTAGGTCTAATATGATGAGTTGAGTAAACCTAACACACTGTGGGTCCTTTTGGTCTGCTTGTTGCTTGTGATCAATGTTTATTTCACTCGGAATTGCCAATCAAGTTCGAAGGTGTGAGTTACATGTCAACATACTTTCACAGGTCATTTCACCAAGCAACATCCCTCTTTTGACCTTTCACAGACGTGTCACAGGTCTGACCTCATTCACAAAACAGGCTGCATCAAGCTCTTGTAAGCTAGTCATTTTTTCAGCTCACCCCACAGACAGGGAAGTTCGTCCCCGTTGGGGACGAATTCACTGATTACAATGCCCACTGACACTTTCAAGCTTTCATCTTGTCAATTTACTGTGTCCGCGTAGTTTCACCCTGTCTGTTGGCTGACCTTTCAGGTAAGTAATTCTACTGCAAGGGCAGATTCGTCCCCAATGGGGACGGTTGTCCAAGGGTGATCATCTTCTTCAAGCACCTACCTGACTTGCACATTTTTCCATCAGTTCAGTTACAATCAGCTTGTGTTCACTACCTCGGTCCCAGTGTGTGTGTAACCTTGAGTCTCACAATCTTCATTCCCTAGTGAGTTGAAGAGCATTGATACTCCTCCAAACAATCATCACACTAACTCTTTGTTAATGACTTTGGCTTTGAATCAATTGAGGTGCCTAGATATAGGGTTAGCAAATCAAACCCGGCAGGTAGGTGAGAAGTGATTTCGTCCCCGTTGGGGACGAATTTGCCTGCATCATACTTTCACATTGCTGACAGACATTGCATTGGATATACTGGCAAACATGAGCAGCAGTCAACAACCCCACATCATGCCTCCCAACGTTTTTGAGTGTGAAGAGGAGGACTGTGGACGCACCTTCAGGACCAAATCACAAGTGGATGATCATCGTCGCATCATGCATCAGGAGAGGGCTGACTTCACATTGCCCTCTGGTGAAGAGACAACTATACTCCGAGTTGGAGATCAATTCCATTGTCCTCTTGGTCAGTGTGACTATAAGTCTTCAAATTCTAGGTACCTCAAAGATCACCTTGACACATGTAAAGGATTGAAGAAGAAGAAGAAGAGTAAACCACTAAGACAGCTTGCTAGCCTGGTGATGGTGATACCTGATGGTGAGCATATCATAGGTAAGTGCTCATACATGTTATTCTCAGTGGCACAACTACTGAACATCTCTATTGCTCGACAGTTGACGAGACATTGGAAGATTGGACACTCAAATGGAATGCAGAGGCAAAGATGCTGATATGTGATACCTGTCACATTGGTGTGCGCCCTGATGAAGTTCACACACATTTAAAATCCGATGGCCTCAATCTCAGAGTCAACAAAGATAGTATGAACAGGGTTTTACAGGACTACGCCAAACAAGTCAACCTGACCAATCTTCCTCCTGGATACGTCAAAGGACAACCTTTTGCTCCTGTCGAAGGACTCAAGCTCTACAATGGATATGGCTGCAAGCTGTGTTGCCAAGCCTGGCTGACCATGAAAACCCTCCAGAACCACTTTCGTGAACATCATCTAGGTAATGCATTCCTTTTCTCTATCCCCAATTATGACAATGACTGATGTATAACTCTCCGCTCCATCAGATGACTATCCAGATCCGAAATCAAGAATTTCACAAATGCAAGATGTCAAATGCCAAACGCTCTACATGCATTCACATCAACACTACTTCCCAGTCATGCCTTACGTCAGAGACCCTGTTGTCATCAACCAGCCAGCCCCCAGCCGCTCTCCTACTCCGGACACCATCCTAGAATCAGATGCGGTCGAAAAACTTTTGGCAAAGCTCAACACCTATACAACAGAGTACGATGTGGCTCCCACGACTACCAGTTCAAAGGACGCATCGAATTGGCTTTTCATGACCGGCATACTTGAGTACTTTGACCGCCTTGATGCAATGGACAAAACTTACAAGGATACAGTAATCACTCCTGAAATGGACAAAAATGTAAAGGTCATGATACCACACATTGCAAAGTGGATTGACAACACTATGAAACGGCTACACAAAACAGGACAGTTACTCAAGCGGATGTGTCTAGCAGAAACTGAGTAAGTTTTTGTCTCTACATACCTTTTGATCCATGACTGACTTTGGCTCTGAGACAATAGCGACTTGGAAGACAACAAAGGTATTATGCCTTTGCAGGAAAAATCGTCTGTTTTCAAGTATGCTGGTGTTGTTGCAACCTTCATGTGGCATCTCATCCAGCAAGGAGACAGCCCTTTGGACCCTGAACTTGAGCTGTACAATGTCCACAAAGATCTCATTGCCGGTCTAGCTTCAATGATTGCTCCTCTTGTGCCAGACAACGGCAGCGAATCAGATGGACCAGGGCCTAACAACAATCAACATCGCCAGCAACGACCAGGTCGAGAAAATCCTGCCGAGCTCATGATCTTTCCAATTGAAATCCATCCTCTTGCCGCACAAGTGTCCAAAATTCTATGCTCAGTCTTCCAGGTGTACACCTATGCATCAACCAATCAATTCCTGTTTCCACCTATGCAGTTCCTGGCTCTATCAATGCGCAAAGAGAATGGCTCTTTTCATCCATCCTCTCATCTGACTCGCCTCATTGCTGCCATCCAATACACTACTCGTCTGGCTTTTGCTGAAGAGTTTCTCAACATCGAGCGACCTGCTTTCAATCCTGCAGATGACCCAAAGACTCCAAGGCAGAACAACTGGTCAAACTTTATATTTCTACGTCAGGGTACACACTGTCCCTTCACCTCACTCCGTCAGCTCATGCATCTTGCAAGTACCATAACAATGTCTGAAGCATTACCAGAAACAACTTTCTGGGCAGATCATCATCGAGAAACACTTGAAGTCAATAACAAACGTGTCACCATCACTGGAATTCGAAATTGTATTCAAAACCAAGTACAGCTTGCTGAGCGGGATGTAGCCATTATCACTCAAGGTGTAAAACTTCCTCCTTTCGACCTCAGTGTCTACCGTGATAAGCCTAATAACACCGATGCTGGCACAAACTATTTAAATCACTCAGAGCTCACTCACAATAAGTACAGACTTCTCTTGTTGAAGGAATGGGTTCAAAAGGGCGACGTACACGGTTTATTGAACAATCATTGGAAAAGCGGTCTGGGTGAAGATCAATCACTACTCAATCCAACTCTGTGGTCACAACCTGCAATGCGTAAATGGCTCAAGTTGGTTGATAAACTCACTGAGCGCTTTTACTTCTTATATCATGTTGCGTCTGGCCAACCAACTCGGGGGACTGAGGAATCCACCGCTTTGCTAGTCAATACTACTACAGCTCCCAGAAATGTCTTCCTTCGCTCAGACCAGATCACCATAACACAATGGTATCACAAGGGCAGGAACATCACTGGGAAAAACAAACCAAGGATGACTTTCCTACCTCCTGGTCTCACTCGTCTATGGCAGGTTTGGCTCAGCTACATGCGTCCTATCCAAGTGTGAGTTTGACTTACCATTCAAACAATTTTGATCTGTCTAGCTGACACAAGCTCATCTTATCAGTTTTTTCTTGAAGGCTCTTGGATTGCCAGATTTAGCTGATGACATGGCAACAAATCTCTGGGTAACAAGCACTCAGGGTGTGTTGGAAACCCCTCATTTCACTGGCATACTCAAGCGCTTGTTCAATGAGGGTGGTGTTGCTAGGATGGGGGTCCAGGAGTGGCGACATGTGTCAGTAGCCATTACTGATGCACACATCAAAGTGGATGAAGGTGTTCTTGGAGCAAATTCAATGTTTGACTTGCAACGAGGGCATAGTAGTGAAACTGCAAACTTTCATTATGCTGGTACTGGTGGCTACGAAATTGATCGCAAGTCAGAGTGGCAGTACAGACTGGCCAGTCACGCCTGGCATGTCTTCTGGGGTGTGAGTTAAGCTACCTCACATCCTACTTTGGCTTTCTCAACTGACACATGACTACCACAGATTGAAGGTGTTGTACAAGCAGATGTGGTGCCCGTACCAAAGGTTGACAAACGCACAGCCGAGACCAAGGCTATGGATGGCCTCAAGCTGTACTTTGATGGAAATCAAGATATCAGATTTAAGTCTGCTTTCCAGGGTGATTGGTTGACTATGGTATTTCAAAGGAGATTTGACATGCTGGTGGTGGCCCGTACCGGTGGCGGAAAGTCTTTGGCTTACAACCTTCCTCCTCTTGTTGAACATGACGGTGTAACAGTCATTATTCAGCCACTGACAGCACTGGTGGCTGAGACAGCACAAGAGCTAAAGGCCAATGGAGTCAACCATGTTATTTACCGCCCCAAAGCTAATAATGTCGAAGAATGGCACCGTGTAATTGTATGTACAACAGATGCTGCAGGAGAACTCGAATTCTATCATATACTCAGTGGCCTACCCAAAATCAACCGAGTCATCATCGATGAAGCACACTGCTACGAGGACGACAACACCTTTCGATCTTTTGCCACACCAGTTTCTAGGCTGCGCCAATTGGAGTGTCCTTTCATCTTTATGACGGCAACAATGCAAATCGGACACGAACGTACTTTATTCAACTTGTTCTCAATTCAAAATGTCATCATCAAACGGGAACCTACCGGCCGCCCTGAACTCCAATTTGCTGTCCTCGAAAAGGGCGACGACCTCAAGATCTTCAGGAAAGTGTGCAACATCATCAACGACAAGAACTTGGCCAACCGTGATCGGAACATCTTATTCATTGAGCACATACAATCTTGCAACAAAATGATGACAGAAATCCTGAAGAAATATCCTGACGCCCCGGTTACTATTTACAACTCAAAACTTCCAGACGACGTCGGCCAAGCAAATATTAAAAAGTGGCAAAACACACCAAAGTGCTTGATGATTGCAACAAGTGGGTTCGGCGCTGGTATCAATTACAAGCATGTCAGGAATGTCATGATTGCTGGACTTCCCAATGATTTTAGGGAGGTGAACAAGTGTTTTCAGGAAGCAGGAAGGGCTGGACGTGATGGTGCTCAAGCAACGGTGTGGATTTTCGAAACAAACCATCCAGATAAGGGAAGCTTTGGCGAAAAGTTGATGGACAGAACCAAATGTATTGCTGCAACTTTCTCAAGTGTGCTTGACGAAGAGATCCGGTCTTGTGCCGACATTGGATGCTTCAAGGTGTGTTCCAACTGCTGGGCTCAAGACATGCAGACTACTCAAAAACGAAAGGATGCACCCCTTGCCGAGATTCTACCAGGAGAGCAGCCAATGTACACCACCAATGTCAAAAGAGCAAGAAAGAAGGACCTTCTGGTAGCAGACATAGGACTGGCAATTGTCAAAAATCGCCAATCATGGAGAGGATATTGTGGGTGGTGTTTGGCAAAGGATCAAACATTGGCAAAGCATTCAGGCACTTTCTGCAATACAATGGGTGGCGTCTGTGTGAGATGTTATGACTGTAGGTGTCATTCAGCATAATACTCACCTCCTCAGGTCAGCTGACATGACCTTGGTTTTAGATGGACACAGGGTGGCCCCCCGAGCCAACCAGCCAGGATGTCAGATCAAGCCAATCTCGGCAGTGCTGGAATGTCATGGATCCAAAGACCGTTTCATGTGTCACTTTTGTGGGCTACCTGAAATGTACACTCATGACCAGACCCAGGACAGGTTTCATGAAAAACTAACTGATGGATCCATGGGTGCATGTGATAGTGGATTGCAAAATCTTTGTGAAAGATATTGCTGGTATTATTTTAGGCACAACAGAAAGTATCTGAGAGATATCATTGGAATTTTGGAGATGCCTTATGGAAATGTGAACTTGGCTGATGCCTCCAGTAAGGACATACAAGAGTGGCTTGGTAGCAATGGATGGCTTGGTTGTAGTTGGGCCAATATGGTTACTTTGTTTATTGTCATACAATACCCTGACTTACAAAAGCGCTTGTGATTGCTCAATTTTGTTCTGACTACTAAAAATCAAGATGATTCTTTGTAAAAAGGTCCCTTCTGGGGACGAATTTACCACCTGATAACATGTTTTCCAACAACTTGGGAGGTTGCCTGACCTCTTTTGTCATTTCGCAAGCTTGGCCACACGAGCAGTGCCATTGGTCAAAAGGTCCCCCTTGGGGACGATTTGACCATCATATTCTTTGCTGTTGAATCATATGACACGTGGAGACCTGATTCATAAGCTGCCAAGGACTGTGAGAGGAGCAATGAGAGTAGTAAAAACGTCCCCGTTGGGGACGAATTCACCACGCTATGCAATGATGTTTACCCACATAGGGTCGGCCTACATTATTAATTGTTCTGTTCTTGCATTCTGTCATCCTCACACACTGGCGCAAAGTGGGTTGTCAAAACCTCCCCGTTGGGGACGAATTGACCATGATATGCAATGTCCTGCCCGCTGTCAAGGGTTAGACTCAGTGATGCGGGCATTAGTTGGAGTGCCTTTTGCAAAAGTCACCACAAGATCAATATTACCCCCAAGGTCTCAAGTCACCCTGTCCAACTTGCCCAAGGGTTGTATAACATACCAATCGAGAGTATGCTTATAACAAGAGTATGCTTATATGAAGGGTATGCTTGTAACAAGAGTATGCTTATAACCGGTGTATGCTTCAAAAGGCTATGTGATCAGCGTACACGGTTCAAATAAGTAGGCCCAAATTCAAACAGCAGAGTGGTATCCAAGATTGAATACAAACAATTGGACCATGGGCCGCAAATTAGATGCCAGACTCAATGTTTCACCCATGACCCACGGTGAAAACACCAGGCTCAGGAGCCAAGCGTAAGACTGAATTTGCAAGACCAGAAATTTTAAACCATATACCAAAGCGGTGTGCGGAAACCAAAAATTGTAAACACAATCAATGTGAGTGCCCACAAGACACAAAACGCAAATCAGGGTGCGCTGGACGCAGGTTGATTGGTGTACGCAAGAGAGATAGAAGGTGAGATAAATAGTTCATCATTGAGTTGAAACAGATATACATTTACACACGTGGAATGAAGTTGATTGGTATTAGATGGAGAAGTTGGAACAAAAGTGTTGGACAAGTATAAAGCTGGGATAAGTGAATGTTGGGAAGGGTGACAGAATGTGAGGTGTAATGGAATCAGGACGAGGTGTATTAATTTTTATTATTATTGGTCAAGTGTGTGATTGTTGATTTGGTAAAGTGGAAATGGTATGGTTTGCCCATGAGGTCACAAAAACAGTTTTTGTGACTTTATGGGCAAACCCACAAAGGTTTGTAATATTGGGTTATTGAATGAATGCATATCTGTGTACAAGGTAATATTGAGTGATGTGGAGTCAATGAATGTTGGTCAGGATTTTGAATGTTATAAGGAAGACAGAGGTATGAAGGTTTGAAAGGGATCAATTGCGTAAATTATTGAAGATTATTGGGAAATGAAATATGGCAAGGGGCAAACAGCAAACATTGCAATGTGAGGACATACCACTTGGATTATAGCATTTGATGTTGATGTGCCGAAAGAACCGTTGTGAAATGAAATATTGTGAAATGTATTGAATTGGGTAGGTCGCAATTGGAATTGCAGAGGTAAGAGTGTGTTTGTAGAGATAGTCAAAGGGAACAATAAATGCCAAAGGGTTGATAGTTAAAGTATGATGAAGCAATAGAAGTTGAAGGATAATGTGAGGGGATTGGGTCTATAATAGTTTTGAAAAGTTGGGTGGATAAAACGCGGCATGTGTCCCAAAAAAAGGGTACTGTCAAGACCGGTGATTTGATTGTAAACATTTTATAATCTATTTCAAATGTTTCAAGCATGGTCGTTTGAATTATTTGAGATGAAATGGAATAATGGAAAAGGTTGATGTTAAAGTTTGTGAATTCAATGTGTAATAAAATGATGAGGTAGCGTGGGTATTATACCAGTCATGGTTGATCTGGTGTGACATAATGTGCTAATGTTTATGGCAATGGATGGAATGAACATGCACTGGGTTTATGAAGTGCATTGTGATTTGTGTTGAGGGTTTTGATATTGAAGATTATAAGTGGGAGATAATGTTGTAGAAGTATCAGGTATAATAAAGGTGTTTCTTATAAAATGGTTGGTGGTTCGAGGTAATGTGTGTATTATACAGTGAGAATGTCATTGACCAAATTTCAGATTTCAGAATGATTATAAAGGTTTGTGGGTGTGTCAGTCAAACTAATGAAGGAAGGATAAAATTGGGTGACAGGTGCGATTTGGAAGTGGTGTAGGTGTACATTAAGTTCAGCAGACCACTTTCAGTGATAAATGTATGAAAGTAGTTGGTGAAGGTTGAATGTATGTAGTGATGGATGGTAGATAGACAAGTGAAATGCAATAACAAATGGGATGATTTGGATTTTGGAGGTGGTTTGGTTTGATGGAACAGGATCTGAGAGTGGTTGATGTGATTGGTGATTGTGCGTAGAGATGCTGGAATTTTTGTGAACATGATTGATATGGGGTCAAAGGGCCGGGTGACAATGTTTAGTAAACGGAGTCGGGTATGGGTCGAATTTGTTAATGGAACAGGATAAAAATTGAATGATGGAATAATGTATAATATATTGTGCATGAGGTAAGATAAGGATGCATGCAAATAACAAATATGGTTGTTGAACTGAAAAAGTTGAAAATATTGGGTTCAGAGCAGATATATATGTGTGTGTGTAGGTATCAGGAGTGTGTGTGAAAAGATATTGGTATATATATGTGTGTGCAAGTGGTTTGGTATAGAATTGAGAGGAGATATAATGTATGGGGTTACAGATCGTAACCCCACACATGATTAAGTATGTTAGAAGGAAAGGGGTGGGAGAAGGTGTGTTGAAATTCAGCAAAGGGAAAACTTGGAAGTGGTATGTATAGTATATTGAAGATGTTGTGTAGAAAATAATTATGAAATGAGACAGCAGGACATAGTTTTTTTAAAGAGATCACGTGGTGGCTCAAGTGTAATAGTTAGTGAGCCGTTTTGTTGTGGTTGAAGTATGCTGTAGAATGATTAGGTGCCATGTGGTTATTGATGGAGTAATGAGTTGTGCGAAGGAGTAATGTGTGAACAAGTGTGAGATATAAAATGAAAAGTTTTTGAAAGCAATGTTGAGCAATTGTTTCAGTAAATGAATGCATTTACTGAAATTGTTTGGAGTCATGCAAACGTTAACGGAGTGAATTCATTTATATGTTGTTAATGGTATGTGGTTGATAATCTATGTATGATAAATATATAACGATATTTGCATGTTGAGAGTAGAATAAATATAATTGATATCATTGAAGAAAAAATGGATGGAATTAAGACAAATGAATAAGTTGGAATATTAAGAAACATATGAGTTATATTAAATAAACATTGTGTGTGAAAAGATTTGAGTGAGGAAAAAAAGTTGTTATTGAGGTGTGAGGTGTCAGGTGTGAGTGAGGGATGGTTTGAGGTTGGTCAATGATCAGGTGGAAGGTAGTGTGAAATGAATGATTTGGGTTGATATAGGCACAATGAATGTAGGGTGTTAGGAATAAAGATTGCAGTATAAGGGAATTGATTTGTCTAGATTACGAATCATAGGTATGAGCCCTGATACCTGGACACGGGATACGAAATCTGGCTGGGCCCGTTTCCGTGTCCCAGCATCTAGGTATGAGCCTCCAAAGCACCGCCAAAGAAACGAGGCAACTGGGGCCAAGTGGGACTTGCACCAAAAGACCGCACCATG
>MWRL01028470.1:0-11195 GCA_002157085.1 Melampsora occidentalis | reverse complement strand
CACTGTGAAGATAATGTGTTTTTCCAAGGTGAAAAATGATTACATTTAATCTACAAACTGATTAAAAATGCATCAATTCTGCATTATCAATCATTGTGTAGATTAAATGTAATCATTTTTCACCTTGGGAAAACACATTATCTTTGCAGTGTCAATAGCATTCAATCTAGCAAGGGTGGGGGTAGTGAAGATAGCAGTTAGGACTATGCATGCAGTAGCTGTTTTCACAAAATTCCTGTGTGCTTTTGGAGAAATGAGTACCTCATTATATTTGATAGGCTCTTTAGTTTGATCAACTTTGAACCTTTGACATTCATGCTCCACTAGATGAAACCATTTCTGTTTTGATTGTGGTTCATCAAGCTATTTGACAGAGTCTTTGTAGCAGAATACATGGTTCATGCTAGTAATCAAGAAGAATTCTCCAGCTAAACAATGCATTACAAAGTCTTTTACATGGTGTGCATAATCATACGCTTCTCTCGTTCGCCGGTGACAACAATCTGTCCTTCAGCTACCAATGTTTTTACTACCTCGCCAAAGTCGGAAGAATCAACAGGGATACTACTTTGGCTTTCAATCGCTTCATACAGTTCGGTCCACCGCACCCCACCATGGTACTTAGAAGAGCTCAATAGAGCCACCAGCTCGCGTTTGAGGTCTTCTAACATCTTTCTCTGATGTTGTCCTTGACCAGTCTGTAAGAGGTCAAGATCTACAGCGTGCAACACAAAGGTTAGTGAGGGTAAGATGTTAGTTGCTGATACCAGATGCTCTTACCAATTAAACCAGTTACAGGATCTGTAGCACTTTCTTTGAGAGCTTCTCGGATTAAACGACTGGCTTCGTCGACGTCTTGCAACTCAACAGTTTCGCTGAAGCGCATTCTGGCATGTGCTTCACTCAACCTGATCATACTTTCCAGCTGCCTAGTTGTCGCAGTAATGCGTCTTTCACTGGTACGGCTGTCTTCACCGGCTTTGCGCATGGAGATATAGGCACGGACAAGCGATGAACAAGCGTCCTCGGTGAGGACAGGGTGAATACGGTTCCGCGCAAACGAGATGTAGGATGTCAACGTTTGAACCGGCTAGGTATTGAAGTATCATCAGCTCTGGCGTTTAAGACTGAACAAGTTTTGTCAAACATCAAATGTGACTTGTTGCGTACCAAGATGTCATCACCACCAGTGGGCGGTCTATCCTCCAAGTATAAACCTACAAGATGTTTTGCAAGTCTTCGGTCCGAGATCTCATCAATCTTGTCGAGAACGAGATATAGAAGATCAAAACGCGAAATCAGAGTGGGTGGCAAATCGATGTTTTTGGTAATAGGCCACGCCAGGTTGTACTTGGATCCAACAGGGTTCGCGGCAGCTAGAATCGATGTACGGGCATTTAATGTAGTGATGATGCCAGCTTTGGCAATCGACACAGTCTGTTGTTCCATCACCTCGTGAAGCACTGATCGGGTCGAATCGGACATCTTGTCGAACTCGTCAATGCAGCAAACACCACCGTCGCTGAGGACCAATGCTCCACTCTCGAGCACTAATTGTCGAGAATCTGGATCACGCGTTACATATGCCGTAAGACCGACAGCAGACGACCCTTTGCCAGATGTATAGACACCACGAGGTGCAATTTTGTGTACATACTACGTGACAGCAATGTGGGTCAGTGAAACTAGAATTTCGATTCATTGATAGTATAGATGACTGACGATGATGACATACCTGTAAGATTTGACTCTTACTAACACCAGGGTCACCAACGAGCAACACATTTATATCACCTCTGTAGCGAGGTCCACCTGCACCACCTCCACGGCCAATCGTTTTATTTGTTCCCCCAAAGAGTTGAAGAAGAATTCCCTTCTTAATGTCGTCCATCTCCCAAACACTGGGTGCCAAGGAGCGAGCCAAAACATCGTATATATCCGGGCGGCTGGACAATTCCACCATTCTTTCCTCCATTTCAGCGCGGGTTTGATGCCTCGATGCATTACCGGGGACTAAGTGATGTTGAACGTTAAGAGCATCGGTAGCGTTTCCTCCATCATCATCTTCCCCACCAACACCAATGCCGCCTCGGCCCATGCCACTGTCACCATCACGGGTACTCAAATCTACCCCTAAACGCCGAGAGTCACTCCTCTTGATATGTAGAACATCGAGATAAGTCTTGAATAATGTCTTGATGACCCTCTGTCGCGGATTTACTCGGACAGGAACACTCCTGAATATACCAGTCACCTCTACTCGATCCCCAGGCTTGGAAATGTCCACGAGCTCATCGTACACACAAAGACTTACTGTGTGAGGCGTCTGGCCGTCTGGAACCTCGTCGGGTGTTTCTTGCAGCCTGACCACTTGTCGATCAGCAAATTCACATCGATTATGAACCAGACTCATGCCACCGGGCTGGCCACACACATCCCGAGGACACTGAGTCGGCTCAGCGATTTTGCCTCGATCTATTTCAACTGTTGTGGCGTGACCACAGCTTAAGCAGCGAAAAAAAGCCCTCTTCATGTCAGGTATGACAGGCGTTGCTCGTATGACCAGCCCCTTGACGGATACGACCTTGTCAATGTCGCCAGGATTAAGGTCGCGCATGTTGGCGCCGCCTTGCACTGACTTGTCTGTTGAGATTTGAGAACTTTGAGCTGATTGGTTTACTAGACCGAAGGGCCGGACCTTGAAAGTCATCAACTCGAGCATCGCGATTTGGTCATCCCCAGCGGTTCCTTGAAGCTCAGGTACCCCAGTATCACGATCTTCCTCTGCCAATTCGATGGCACAGTCTTTTAGGACTTGATCAAAGGCTGGGATGACCTCTTGAGGGTAACATACAAGTTTGTGATATTGACTCTTCGAAGGCGGATATGCCAAGATATTGGTCATGTCAAGATTCAGGTTCGATTGAGACTTTACAGTAAGAGAGCAGATGTGTTAGTGGTCAACCTGCCAGGGTGAAGTCAGGTGTAGCACCCACAGTGAGTCGCATTGTCCGTAGATAATCAACATACAACAGATCTTCAGCACCATCTTGATGTGCCACTTGCTCAACGGGCAAGTTCTGGTCATACGCCATACGATATTTACGTTTGAAATTCAAAAGAAACCGGCGGAAGCTTTGCATCGTTTCTGAGACAGAGACCAACGTGCCCCAAATTACAGTTTGATCGGCAGATGGTGGTTGCATGGCCTGACTAGACAAAGATATGGCGTTCGAGGGTCGGTCGCTGGCAATTCCATCTTGAGGCGGAGCATCGCTGGATCCCTGGTGAGCACGGGAAGCTATTGCAGACGACAGATGAGGAAGTGTGGAGTGTATATCCCCGCGACGATTTGGAGGAATACGGGCACGTGGGGTTCCGCGGTTGGAGGAGCTGGTTCAAATGTGCCAAACCGAGTATGCGATTAGCAAGCAATTGACAATATCAGGGGCAAGGGAATGTGATGTGATTCTCACGACGGAAAAAATAAAGGCTCGCTTGATGCAGCGCTGCCCTGCGTTTGTCTCGGCCCCCGTACAGTGTCAGCTGAGCTGGATGGGAACCGGAGCGGAGAAGACGACACAGGACCTGAGTACGATCGATGTTTTGGTCAGTGCTGGCCACTTTTCATACGCAAGCTATGAACACACCTCGTCGATCCACGTCGAGATGTGGATTGTTACGGCTAGGACGGTCAGTTCCACTTGAAGAGCTGGGAAACATCATCGGACTACTGTCGAGGTTTGGAGCCTGATCACCGGCAGGGTTGGGGCGGGGGGTTGACATCCTCGGCTTGGTGATGAAGCTGGCGATTCAAGGAAAGCAAAGATGAAGGAAGCCGTGGGAGCAATGCGAGACACCGTGACTTGAACACGTCAAAACGACGCGGTTGATCACTCATGGTCACATCCGGGGGTCGGCCCATCCGGGGTCACGCTCACGGGAACACCGAGTCGGTTCAATCCTTTAAGGGTTTGGCTACACAACCAAGACCGATCCCTACCATGCGTAGCTTTAACACCAACTTGTCGGAGCCTTCTCATTAATGTGAAAACCGCAAGAAGTTATAAGCCTACATGACTTTGTCCTTCCACCACGCGCTAAAAGTTAATTTGCTACAAGCAAGGTGCGAAGTTACAAAGGTTCACTGACTTCTTTGGGTGTGCTAAAAGCACAAAGGTGAATTAACAAAACTTTTATCATCCATAGCTCTAACACCGACTTGTGAGACCACAAGAAGTTACGGGTCTATATGACTTTGTTATCCACAAAACGTGTGATTTCAAAGGTTCACCGCCTCCTTCGGGTGTGCTAAACGCATAAAGGTGAATTAACAAAACTTTTACCATTCATAGCTCTAATGTTGGATTTATTATCAATGGTTTTTTGTATCTGCCTTAAAAGTCGTACACAAACATATTATTATCAGCACTTATTTTATTTTGTTTCATTTTTATCAATTCTTCTTCTGACATCATTTCAGTATGTGACGTCATTTCATTTACTTTATCTATTTCCTTATAACCTGAACCCATACGCAGTCTTATGATTCTCTTTCCTCATCTGACTGTATCCTTTTTTTTATAATCTTGTTATAAGATTTGTTGAGTGTTTTCTTCCTTTATCTTATACTAAGATTATCTTTGGTTTGGATTCAGTCCAACAGGTTATGAGCGCCTAATCTTGGTTTTTTTTTCCTCTACTCAAAATGGCTTTGCCAAATCCCTCTGCCGGACCTTCCAACCTTCCCTCTGATCAAAAAGGAAAAGGGACGTCTACCCCTTCAACCAATTTAGACAATCTTTTTGCCGTAGGTTCTTGTTGGGGTCCTTTAGCTCTGCTTACTTCCGCCGTTGTAGGTCTTACTGTCTTAGGACCGCCTGGTGATGACTCAAACTATGGTAATTGGGAATTAGCAATGTCAGGTTCCATCATTGGGGCTGGTTTAGCTCATGTCTTGAATCCAAAGCTACACAACCCTGAACAACCCAGTTTTCAATGGATCCAGCAGAACCATGCTATTTGTTCTGTCTTGTTGCGCTACTCTCACCCGGCCAACTATACGGTCATGCGCCCACACATGGGTGATTCTTTCAAGATGTGGCAGGCTTTGTCCAACTCCCACAACAATGCATACATGGGGTCAAAATTGCTTGTCATCCGCTGTCTCATTTTGTGCCAGATGGTTGACGACAACATCAACACTCATCTTTCAAATGTTGAACAGCTTGGTAAGAACCTTCAACAATTGGTTTCCAATTCAAAGTTGACCATTGATGACATCATATGTGCCACTATCAGTTCATCTCTTCCTACTGACTGGAACTCAACTATCAGTGGTCTACTTTCTCAACCATTGGTTTCATCCGTCTTGCTCATCTTGGCTCTTTGACAAGAAGGTATAAGGCGGTGCGATCAAGCTACAGCATCTTCAAATCAGATACTTGCGGTGACTAGTCATCCTATGCCTGCTTCCGCACCCCCTGCACCTTGAGTTTTGAACGGCAGAAAGAACTTTAAACGACCTCCTTCTTGGCAGCCAAGTCATCAAACATCAAGCGTTGAATGCTCACATTGCCATATGCGTGGACACAAATGGCAGACCTGCCATAAGCTTGCTAAGGAGTTGTTCTCCGGTGTTGTGCAAAACCAGTCTTCTACAGCCTCTGTCTTGGCTAACGCTCAAGCTAATGTGTTACAACATGATCATGTCTACCACACTCCTCCATCTACTGCGACTTCAGTCATGACGTCCAGCCAACCTTTATCTGCGTGGTCCCCTGCCCCCAATACTCAGCTTTATCAACTTGAAGGGTCTAGCTTCTTGGTGACTGGTGATTCTACTGCTTTAAGTACGACTACTGAACAACGGGTGTGGATCTTGGACTTGGGCTGTATGCAATCTTGCTTGGAAAGCTTTCTACCAGCCAAGATTGCTGTTTCTTTTCCTGTGTCGACTCCCAACGTCTCAACTATTTGAGTTGCAAACGGCGTTTGTTTGACTGTTTCAAATCAGTGTTCTCTGTCAGTTCCTTGGTCTGTTGATGGTCCTTGTCTAGATATTCTTTAGGTACCTGGTTTAAGTCACAGTCTCCTATCAGTTTCTCAGCTTCAAGCTCTTGGTTTCTTGACTTTGTTTCTTCAACAACACATTGAGATCCGCAACAAAAAGGACAACATAGTTGCCAAAGGTTATTACTCAAATGGATTACCGGTCTTAGAATTATCTGTCAGCACATTTCACTTGAACTCCTCTTTTTCAACAACATCTGTTCCTGACCCTGCCTTCTATCAATGGCATTGCGCTTTGGGTCACATAGGAGAAGTTGGTACTTGAAGGGCTTTGCAGAGTTTAAATGTGTCTTTCAAGGTTTCTCAAGATGATATCATCAACGTCAAGAACTGTTTGCATTGCTGTAGGGGTAAATTGCACAAACGGACTTTTTGGTTGCGCTCTTTGCATAGATCCACTGTTCCTTTTGGCATTATTCACTCTGATGTGGCTTTTATGCCTCTGAAATCCAAGTCGGGTTTGCCTTATTTTGTATCATTTATTGATGATTTTTCAAAGTTTACTGTGTGTTATGCAATGAAGTCAAAGGATCAAGTGCATCTTTATTTTCAGAAGTACATCAATTATGTTCGGAGTAGATTTGGTGGCAAAGCTTTGATGCTGAGATCTGAAAATGGAACTGAATACGTGAATCAACATATTTCAGAGGTTTGTCTTCAAGAAGGTATAACTCATTTGCAAGGAGCACCTTATACACCTGAGTCAAATGGTCTTGCAAAGTTCTGGAATCGTACTGCTGCAGAACGTCTCAGGACACTCTTTTCATCTTCTAAAGTTCCGCTCTACTTCTGGCCTGAATGCCTTCAGCACATCATCTTCTGCTTTAACAATCTACGGACTAAGACCAATGCCA
This sequence comes from Melampsora occidentalis, assembly GCA_002157085.1. NCBI lineage: Eukaryota > Fungi > Basidiomycota > Pucciniomycetes > Pucciniales > Melampsoraceae > Melampsora > Melampsora occidentalis. The sequence goes on along the minus strand of MWRL01028470.1, from coordinate 4,269 downwards.
GTTTGCTTGCGCCTCTTTCAGCGCTTGGTCATCCTATTGATGATGTGGCTTTATTTGCCCCATTTGGTTGCTCAATTCAATATCTTCTTCCACCCACTTTACGATCTAAACTCAGTCTGGTCAGCCAGGAGGCAGTGTTTTTGCATGCCGCGCCCAAAGGAAAGCATGTTGTTGCTTATGATCGAGCGCGTCACCTATTAGTTAAGACATCCTTGTTTCAATTCTTTCCAGATTGCTTTCCATTGTATGATGTACCAAGTTGCCAGGCAAATGATTTACTTACCTTACCTTGGCCGGATCTCTCTCACCTTTCCCAGCCTGTGTTACCACCACATTCACCAACTATTGTTCAGCAAAATCTTTTGCCAGCATCTTCATCAACATTGAATCATCCAACTCAGCCTTTACCTCAAGATGTTCCTTTACCACAAGAAAATGATCCTATTGATTGCCCACCTACTCCCAAAGCAATCCCAGATCAAACTCCTGTCGCTGAAATTGTCCCACCTGTTCCAGTACCTCCTTGTCGAAGTGCAAGAGTGTCTGTCCCGGTAAAACGGTACACTCCTTCATCTTTTCTTGCAGACACTCTGTTGATTGATACGACAGCACCAGAACCCAAATCCTACCAAAAAGCTATCAACTCCAAGGAATCAGTTGAATGGAAGAAGGCAGCAAGATTTGAAATTGAGACACTTTGAAAGCTTGGTACTTGGAAGTTAGTGCCACAACCCAATAATGTTAAAGTGCTGCAATCTATGTGGGTATTCAAAAGAAAGGTTTTACCCTTTGGTGTAATTGGAAAGTACAAGGGTTGTTTGGTTGTGTTGGGAAATGGTCAAGTGGCGGGTGTTGACTTTGGTGATGTGTTTTCTCCAGCATCCCGGCAAGAGTCAAATTGTGTTCTACTGACGGTTGCCGGTGTTAAGAAGTGGAAAACAAAGAGTTTGGATGTCACTGCCACATTCCTTCGCGGTGACCCTCTTGGGGAGGATGTATATATGGAACAACCTGAAGGATTTGTCGATGAACAATTTCCTGATTACGTTTGTCAGCTGATTTTACCTTTATACGGTCTTCATCAAGATGCACGTGATTGGAACGGCAAGTTCACCCGCTCTTTGTTAAAGTTTGGTCTAAAGCAATCTCAACATGATCCTACACTGTTCTACAAAGTAGTTGGCCATTTGCTTAAGGGTTTGATAACTATTCATATTGACAACATAGCAATGACTGGAGAGGACGACTTTATGGAACAGCTCTCATTAGTAATGAAAGATCATTTTCCTATTTCCTCGGATACCCCTCTTGAACACCATTTGTCTGTTTCAATAGAACATTCTCTGGACATGCGGTATTTCACCCTCCAACAAACATCTTAAATTGTCAAAATTACTCAACAGTTTTTTGAAACAGAGCAGCATTTGGTGGCCACTCCTTACGTGGCTGGCTTTGGCTCTTTAGTGCCTTCTCTTGATTGCTCATCTTCCAACTCAAAATATGGTTCGCTCATAGGAGCGCTTCTTTGGATTGCTCAATGTACAAGACCCAATATTTCATTTGCTGTGAACCGCCTATCTCAATTCCTGAAACAAAATGATGCTCACTGGAATGCTGCTTTAAGAGTTTTGGCTTATGTTTATCACTCTTGGAATTTGGGTCTTACTTAAGGTGGAGACAATGATTGTCTGGTGGGTTTCAGTGACTCAGATTGGGCCAAAAACTTGCATGATCAAACTTCTACCTCCGGTTATCTCTTTCGACTGGCTGATAGCTTAATCTCTTGGAAATCAAGAAAACAGCGGACTACAGCTTTGTCCAGTACAGAGGTGGAATATATGGCATTAAGTGACGCAGGACGTGAAGCAATGTGGTTACGACAATTACTACAGGAAATCCAATTCATTGATTCTTTACCCACCACCATTCACTATGACAATACTGGTTCCGCTGCTTTGGCCAACAATCCGGTTCACCACTCAAGAAGAAAACATATTGATTTAAGGTATCCCTTTATCAGGTCATTGATCAAAGACAAGAATGTATTTCTCAAGCAAGTCAACACCAAGCAACAGCTAGCAGAATTCCTCATGAAGGCGCTTCCGCGTCCTGCATTTGAAAATATACAAGGAAAATTGGGGTTTTAGCAAATTGCTGAGAGGCAAAAGTAAGTTCTCAACTTTGTATGCCACCGGGGTCTTGCTACCTTTTTTTTCAAAACAACTCCGCGGCCATTCTATGAGCACATCTTTTTTGGCAATCTTTTTCAGGTTTTTTGATAATTCAAAGCTGCTGCTTTTGAGACCTAGTTTACATGGTTTTCTCTTATTTTGTTATTTTGTTGTGTGGGTTGCAACACTGGCACAACAAGTAACCCTGATCCATGCCAAAGAAATCCAAGGAGGATAGAGCACCAAAGCAGGGTGCGTAGGAAAGATCACAATAGCGTTAGGCAGCGGTTGACAGTTGTCACCAACAGACTGTCCTGGATTGCAATGAGATCAGGTCTCTTAGACCAAGAAGGAAATACTTTACCAGTCTTCAGTTCCTCATCACAAAGAAGATCTGTCTTCACTCCTAACCATCTCATCCTCTTTTGTCTTTCCTGATATCCTCCAAAGGATCTTTCTCTCCAATCTCTCAATTTTGAACTTTATATAATCTGAACTCTATAATTACGATGAGGGCTAGTCAAAGAAACTGAAAGTTGAAACCGGAGCTCAAGCCTGAGCCTACACCACCCAACTCAGATGGATTCTTGAACGATTTCCAAATCAAAAATACATTAGAAGAAACCGAGAGAAGAGAAAAAGAAGATGAGGAAGAATTATTAAACTCTGAAGAAGGAGAAGACAAACAAATGGAGGAAGAAGAAGTAGAAGAAGATATTATGGAAGAAAAAGTTACTTACATAAAGAAAGCAATGAAAGAAAAGAAAGATATAGTGTTATCATCAGACAATTCAGAAGACAATCCGTCAGATGCATCGAGTGTCAAGGAAGAGGAACAACCAAAGTTGGGTTAGTTCTCAAAGAAAAACTAGTTTTCATATACTATCCTTCTCCAATCTTTCCTTATTAAATCATTCTTTCAATCCATCATATCAAATCATTCCTTCAATCCACCTTTTCATATCAATTCATTCCTGCAAGAATGATTTATGAATACAATCAAGCGTGATCTATTCCGCGATTGAAGGGTTGGACATAAATGTAATGTATTCCGTTAACAAAGTTGTGATTTATTCCGCTCCATAAAAACAAAAGAATCTTCAAATTTGGTTAAAGTTGTGATATATTCTGCAATCTTGCAAAACAGCGTGATATATTCCGCATTTCAGGTCATTAAGTTCATAATACAATTGATATAAGATGACTAATAATGTTGGTTTCTTTAAATTTTGTGTTTACAGTTTTGTTTTTAGTCTTATTGAGGGATCAAGCAAAAGAAGCCTTGAAAGACGGAGACAATGCATTGCTAAACAAAATTTTAAAAGCAATGAAAGAAAAACAGGACAACGATATCTCACTAACATCAACTTCAAATGAAATGAATCCGATTAAAAATTACAAGAAAGGAGTCACCTCAACTTCAGGATTAAGAGGATTCACTGAATTTTGGGACAAGCATCTCAAAAAATTAGATTATCATTTACCATTGACAGTTTTTAACAAGGAATGGATAGAATTAGACACGATGGTTTCCTCTAACAATAACTCAAAGAAGAAAGATAAGATAACGGGGCAAATTCCTAAGAATGAGTGGAACTTATCCTTTGCAGAGTGGACGAGAGCTCGACAATTGATGGTCAAGTATATCAAAGATCATTACAAACATGTTGAGTTTGCAAAAGAGTACATAAAAAGATTGAAATTATAATCAACAGATGGAAAAAGCTAACAATAAATCTATCTAGTTTAAAGCAACATTTCGAATACGTCCAAAAATGAAGCGTTAGACAAGGTTGGGTTACAGCGTTTAGATACAATATTGCAGTACAAACCAATGTGATGTGTAACCAAGTGAATGGAGCTCCAGGAGATCCATCAGTGAAACAAGAAGAGTTTCTAAAAGATGCAATGACCAGAACCAATCTGTTAAGAGATGGGAGAATCATGAAATACAATAATCGTAAGTTTTCAATGAATGCATATATGTAGAAAACAAGATACTGAAACAAGTTGCTTGTAGCATATGCAAAAAGGAACAAAAGAGAAAAATACAGTCCCATTACTGGAAATCAATATCCACCTGGAAAGAATCATGAGT
>KZ148560.1:3573-14536 GCA_002157085.1 Melampsora occidentalis | reverse complement strand
CAGATTTGCTGTGAGTGAGCTGTCCTGAGATTCTGAATACATAGACTCCAAGCTGCCCAGCAACTGAAGTATCAACGTTGGCGCCGAGAGAAGTAAACAAAAGTGCATTGTTATATTTCTGGATATTCTCGCGAAATCGTTTGGAACCTAAAAAAAATAATTGTACATAAACTTTGGAAACATATCACCGGTGAAAGGGATAATCAATAAACCACTTACGCTCATCACGGCCTGCAAGTAGTTGGCGAAAAAAACCTGGCACTGGCTCACAGATATCATCAGGAAAGTACCTCAATGGAAGGGCAACATCACCGTGCGAACAACAATTGCGAAAGGTAGCACGGGGGAGATTTTTATCCTTCACACGCCTCTCAATCCTCCATCGGAATGCACCACAACTTAAACATTCATCGTTGGCCAGACCCATGCTGACAGGGATTTCACCATTGAATCGGGATAAAAGGTTGACTTGGTTTCCTAACTCCTCAACTGGAATGGCTGGACCTTTCGCACGCCTTCTAGGAAACATTGTAAGACAAAGTAAAAAAAGGTAACAGAATCAGAAAGGAGCTCTTGGACCGATTGAAACAAAAATCATTACTCCTGAGAAGATCTTCATCTGCAATCCACAGCAACTACGGTGCGTATACGCTAACAGAAATACTTCCCAAGGATGTTTAAAAATGTTAGGGAGGAAAGTTGCGAACTAAATGTTGCTAGAACAAAATCGAATGACATCCTAAAAACTTACAACAATGAGTAAGTGTACACACAACGGTGACATAGTGCTACAAAGATTGATATAAATCTTACATTGACTAAGCTCGCGAGTCGCTCTTTCCAGTTTTGGCCATGATCCTAGATTGATGTGTTTCAATTCTGCTGTTTTGTCAAGTTTGGTGCAGTAACTTAGAAGATGAGTCTGGTCATCATTGTAAGCTAAAGGAATTGGCTTATATCATAAGGATTACCTTATAGTGTAAAGATATGAGGTGAATCGGATTTAGTAACTCAGTTTTTCTTCAGCTGCAATGAGCAAGTGGGCTGGCCGTCAGTTGTAGGAAGATGATGGGGTTAATAGAACCCATAAATACCTTCTGCTCACGTATTTCCTGATATTGCTCTTCTCCGCGAGAGGGAAATGATACACATTAATCCAGCGATCTCTCAGAGTTTGATATATTTCATCAAAGTTTGAGTTGTGACTTTGTGTCACATTACATATCTGGGAGGTATTAGTTGTCTAATGTGACGAATATCATGAATTTAGCACAACCCTATCAGGTAATGGTCGAACCATTCGCCTGAGTTGAGTTGAGTGAGTTGGTTTGGCAATCAAAGGCACGTAAGTTATATGATCGGAATAATAGGGAAGTCACATAGTTTGATTACTTGTTCATAGATCTAGAGGGTCCGAGCAAAACCAAAAAGGAAACACAAATAGGACTTAGTCATGATGGAAACATGACAACGGGCACAAAGAATAGAAAAAAAAAGGAGAATAATTTCCGGGAGGTTTAACTCCAAAGGGAAACAATTTTGGCACACAAAAATTGTATAGGAAAGATTTTGAAGGCACACAAAAAAGTATCCTGATGTGGGGCAGCAGGCAAGCACAAAAAGGTCGAATAAGTTAATATCATAATTAAGCATAGGAGATTGAAGTAAACAATACTCACTATTCATCTGGCAAAGTTGATTCAACAGGGGCTGGGTTTGAGGCCTTTCGCTTTGGTTGGGAACGAGCCTTCTTCTTTGCGGGAGGAGCTGGTACACTCGGCAAGGTGTTGAAATCGATCTGATGTTTTGAAGTACTTCCTACCATGCTTGAAACAGTAGAAAAAGAAGTATCCGGGGTCTCAAAAGCAGCCGAGATTTCATTGGAGTCCTTGACAGGCGATTTGAATTCAGAATCGAAGCTTTTGGATTCAAATCTATGTATTTCTGATGTCAGCTGCTAATATAATACGGCAGAGGTTAAAAAAAATGATGACTTACTTCATTGGCTTCTTGGAAGCACTATCTGTCACACCAGTCTTTGATTTGAACTTATTGTCCGAGTCAGGAAAACTATTGGTCAAGTAGACCTTGTTTGCCTGTTATTGAAGCATGTCAGTTTGAAACAAAAAAAGTAGGAAGTGTAAGTTACTTACAACAACAACATAGCAATTTGTCTCCTCGTTGAAGTCCTTGATGAAGCCGTGGATTTGGCACTCCCGTCCAGCTCTGATGATGGCTGCAATGCCGGATAAGTTCGGGGTAGGTCAAATGAGGTATTCAACCTTGGATGCACTTGCACCCTTCACCTGTTGTAAGGAGAGATTAGATGTCAGAAAAAGATCAATAGAAGAAAAAACAATGTACTCACACTGGAGAGATACTCGGAATGTTGATCAGTGACGACATGAGTTTTGAGGTCCTCCGGGGCACCAACCTTTTTCATGGATTGGCAGCAGGCTTCGACCTTTGTATCCANCACCAGTCACACCGACAGCATCTACAACATCACCTAAAAAGTTGTCGGCTTGAGCCAGCAAAACCGGATCACTTCCTTCAAATATGAACAGATCCTTCTCCGTGTTTGGGGTATTGGAAGGGAAGAAGGTTCCACGCAGGAAATAGATGTTGTTGGCCCAGAGTCGGAACTGGGCAGGACTGAAGGCCTTGGCTTCAATATTGTACAGTAGACGTTGTTTACGATTGGCACCACCACAGCCAATTGACACGGTGTAGGTTCGCCATTCAGATCGCCACCCATTCTCCGGAGAGGTCTGATCAAAGAGTGAAGAGTGAATAAAAAGAGTAGAAAAAAATGAGAATGAAAAGAAGGGGCATACCTTTTCCTCAACTTCAAACAATCCAGATATATAGATGCCATGTTGCGTAGATTGAGACATAGTAATGATGATGTGAGTATCTAAGCTTTGAAGAGTGATAGGTGGAAAGGATACAATTTCGGATGTAGATGAAAAATTGTGATCAAGTGAGTTCTGGGAATAAGTGGACAGTAGGATTCAAAGCGACTTATCTTATACTCCATATAGTTGGCCCCCGTTCCATCGTGGGAAAGATAAAGATATCCTTACAGAATGAATCTTGACATGCAAGTCTTTCCATGGTACCCATTTACGATTCAATAACCCCTGAACTTGAGTTGGGAAAGTGATAAACCTCGCGCGGGAAAGTGATAAACCTGAATGATAGGGAAGACTTTGGTGAGATTTCTCAATTCTGAACTAAAAAAATCCCTTACTAATGAAAAGAAATTGTTTTTGGGTGACGTACCTTGGCAGCATCTGGCCGGCCAGGTTCGTAATTGTAAATCCAAATTGAAGGGTAGACAATGCTGGGCAAATCAGAAAGTGGGTCAATCTGATGTGGGAAAGTGATAAGAATGTTTTCAAATGAAAGCAATAGCTGATGAACTCACAATTTATCATACTTGCTAAAGACCATGTTGGGGGTAAAATACATAATAATAGCTGGCCGGCTAGTTTCTCGGTAATTAGAAATCCAGATTGAATGCTAAAAACTGTTGGGGAAAGCAGAGGGAGATAGTGTTGGTTGTAATATAACAGTTAGAATTACGAATACGAATATAGTCCCTACTAATTCCTGGTAGCAACTCTGTAGAGATCCTGTGACTCGTTAATACTGATTGATTGCTGGTATCAACATCTTGAAAATCCTGTGAGTCGTTAATCATTGGACCTAAGTAAGAATGAACCTTGAGAGATTCACATTCAGAAAAAGAGGATCTAGATGGTGGTTAGTACTGAATAATCGGGTAGTGATCTTTAGCCTGACTTACTACATATGATCCCATTTTCTCATGGGATGGTAAATCAGAACCGTATCATACAATTTTGAGATGCATGGATGTAGAGCAGATTGAAGAAGATAGACATATCAAATCACAGACTACCGTATGGAGTGCCGGTTCGTAGCTCAGAGGCCAACAACACAACAAACCAATCGACTTATGCCTGGAGTAGCTAGGTGAAAGTAAAATCGAGTGGATGAAATGAAACTGGAGGGATGAAGTAACTTGAAACAGTGGGGCTGAAGTAGATTTCAGCTGGTGAGATGGAAATTTGTCACCGAATGGGTAATTGAAGGTTACACATACGTTACATTACACGTGCCATTACATGTGACAGGAATGATGGTACTCAGCTCGAGAAGAGCATTAACTACTATGAACCCTCATTGCACTCAGTGATGTATGTGTTTTTCAAATGGCTATGAAGTGCTTAGGATATAATCAACCAACGTGAAGTATATTCTGTTGTACCAAAGGTTGAAACGCATTGAAACCAACACAGTTGGACATTTAAGCTCTGAGATTATATACAGTAACCCAAAAAGATTTAATGAGCCCATGAAAAGAATAACAACAATCTTCATCAGTAGTATATATTGTTGAAAGATCAGGATGAAAAGGGATCTAGTACCAAAACTACACTATTCATAGCGGCTGAGGACCACTTCATTAACTGGTAACAAACCAAGGTACTACAACCTGTCTTAATCACACAATTAATCTATATTCTAAATCTTAACAGTCTCATGTACCTAAATGAGGTGATTTGCCTTGTTGTGGCACTGACGACCCACTTCCGACAGGTATTCACATGGCTGTTCTTTGTTCCATTATGAATTCATGTTTTTATGAAAAGTTCGTATTGTTTTTCAAGTGAATAATCATTTTCTGATGCAAAGATGTGTACACAGATTAGTGCTCTTTCTTGTGCCATTTCATAAACCGGAACTTCACTTACAAGTATCTCAGTGTGCGTTGATTCAGCCCTAAAATGACAACAAATCCCCTGTCGCCTAAACCCATTTACCATGCATCTTTCCGCTACGACTTTGGTATTTCCAGTAATAAAGATAAAATGCTTAAGACAGGGAGGCTTCATTAACTTTGTTTTTCTCAACTCTAATAATAATTCTCGCCAGTCACACTTATTATCCCAGTAATTCGAAATGAGAACTTCGACCTTTTCAAACATAGCCCATTGTAACCAGGTTGGTCGATAATACAAAGTGTTCACATACCTACAACGGACGATTCGCAAGTTTGGAAATCGAACTGAGCGCATATCTTCCTTGATGTCATCTGGGATTCCGTTAATGAAAACACTCTCCAGCGATTGGCTCAAGCGAAGAAATATCTTGAAGGACTCGTCAGGTAAGTACATCGGCAAATACTCCAGTATCTTGATGCCTTTCCCTTCCGTTTGAACGAAATTATCAATCACATTGAGGTTCTTTGGGTGACTTGATATCCAAAGATGAAATAAGTTAGGTAAAGACCCGGGGTCCAGATTCATAGATTCTAAGTTTGCAAAGTTCAACGTCAGGGATTCAAGAGAAGCTACACTACTTAATACGGCAGCGATTGATTGGGTATCATTCTTTACACTGTGGTGTTGAGTTCCGTCAATATACAATTTCTTCAAGCTCTTGATGTGACAAATCGCAGTTATCATATCATCCAAAAAACCAACAGAGTAAGTGAATTTCAATTTCAATTCTTCTAAATTAGTTCCACATAGTAAGACGATGTCTGCAGCATTCTCCATAAAGATGGAGCCTGACTCCTTGTGTTGATATTTGAAATCGAGACGTGCATATTTCCCGCATCCATAGTGTGTATTCAAGGCTTCGAGATTTTCAGCTGGGAAGAACATTACTTGGTCAAGACAAAGGTGACGTATATATGAGATGTCTGATAAAACGACTGAGTTTCTCCACATCTTGATGATGAAGCCGTTGACCCAAGGGCTTTTCAAAGTTAAGCAGCCGTAAACGAATCTGGGAATCGCATGCGCCCAGGACCTTGCAACCAACCGTAAATCGAGTAAGTTCCTTTTTAACATATGATCTGGATATTGAGTAGCAGCGCTGTTGGTTCGTAGGATTATCACATGTAGAGCTTCATCGCAGAAATACTTTATAATTTGTTCTACAATTTCAATCGGGAGGGGTGATGATAGACGCATGGCCATATTTTTCGAGTTTCAAAGATTCCTAAAAGAAAGTTTGTAAATACTATTCGAATTAGATCAGCACCGTTATCGAAAGTGGGCAGAAGTAGCTCCACCAGGGACGTACTTGGAAATCTGGTTCAACAAATTCGCTCACTTCGCAACGATGAGTAGACAAAAAGTTGGGCAGTGATCTGGAAGAAGCAATTGATTCAGGTCCGTTATGGAAAGTGGACAGAAGCGGCTTGATCAAGGACGTACTCAAAATCGCTTGCTTCGCAAAGAGGCATACACGAGTAGGTTGGGAAGTGATTTGGAGAAAACAATCAATTCATCTCCGTTATTGAAAGTGGACCAAAGTGGCTCTCTCGAGGACGTATTTGGAAAGCTGGTTGAACAAATTGACTTGCTTCGCAAAGACGAGTACACGAATAGTCGGGCAGTGATCTGGAGGAAACAGTTAGGATTGCAGTGAATAGGGACTAAAGTCACAAGAGTCATACTCCATACTCCCCAAGTGTAGAGCCTTTCGAGAAGATAGAAAATTCATACTCCCCACTTTTAGAGCCTTTTGAGAAGAATTGAAGTTTTCCGAATAGCATTCTAAGATCCCCACTTGAGAATCAAAGAAAGCATCCTCTCCCACTAAGCGGTGTGAAGATCTAAGGGCGAAATGGTAGTCAGTACTGATGATAATCGGATACTGGTCTTTAGCACTGGTCTTTAGCATGACTTACCTGTGATCCAGTTTTCTCATGGGAAGGTGAATCCCAATCGTATCATATAATTTTAAGATACACAGATCTAGAACAGATTGTAGATGATAGGAAGTTGGAATAGTGCAATTATCGAGCTAGGGTTTCAAGATTGGGAGTTGGCAACTGACTGCTGGTGGATAGAATTGAGGGGATTTTGTTGAGTACCATGATCGGTTTGGAAGGCAATACCTGACATTCATTGGACACGTGTAGTTGTAAGCTGAGCTGGGTTCGTGATAGCGTGTTAGTTTAGATGATGTCAGGGAGTGTTGTCAAATTATTGAGTGGAGGACACCGTGGGTTGACAAACGTATACAAAAGTAGCCGAGTATACCGCGTAGATGGTTTGTGATTTGCACTAAGAGCACATTCTGCCCCCAGTATTGGGGTTTTGGACTGTGTCAGAAACCCTAATACTGGGGGAGGAATGTGTTTTGTTCAAGGTTTTGTAAACGAAGTTGTCCTCCGTTTAATATATATGATCATCTCATGGAGCCTGCCTGAATTGGAATTGATACCACGACTTGTATCTTCAAGAGTAATCCCTAACACCGTTATAATTCACCAAAATAAAATCCTCATGAGGTTGAATTGTTTCAACCACATCACACGTTTGCATCCAGCGCTTCATAGATCTCAACATAGCTACAGTAATCCAACAACTTGTGTATTACCTGGACAAGTAGAACCCCCACGACCACCCTGAACAAAATTGAGATACGAAGCACAATGGACAGTCAAGAATCCACAACCTGGAAGAAGAGGACGGAATGAACAAAAGCAATCAGGAAAAACTTCAAAATGAAATCATTACTATCAGATTTTTCAAATAGAATTCAATCAAAATCATTAATAGAAAAACTATGATTCGAGTTGGAGATTTATCAGATGGAAATGGCGTTTATTCCATTTTTGATGATGTTTTAATGAATTCCAACGTTTCAAATCATTCGACTTTGATACATACTGTTACTCTGATCAACCCGACTACCAAACATCAAGCAATTACTGAAGATCTAAGTCAATATCTTGTGAAAGTCATCAATTGTATACCATTGATCCTGCCCACTGGCCTACCTACCATTCTTACTTCCACTCATCACCTTGCACCTCGGAATCATCATGATCATCTTATATCGCATCATCATGAAACTTCAATTTCCTGGTGAACAAATCTCAGCCTTGTCGCTCTATCACCTAAGAAGTGGTGAGTTCCGCAAACACATAACATAAGTCAGTCTTTGAACATTGACGTAAATGTCTCGAGGATTGATGTTTGTGTGTAAACTTCATCAATCAAATCAAAAGTCAAAACAATGAAGAAATCTAAGAACAGACTGCACAGAAGCAACATGCTGAGATAACGCTCAAACCAGCTTTCAAAGATTGTAGTCAGATGCCAACCTAATTGCCAATTCAAATGTGAGTATTTGCAACGCCAGGATCCCCTCCACAAGAACAATAATACACAATCATGCACTTGGTTCGATGAGGTCAGAGATAGCTAATCATGCCACTAATGCAAGGTGTCACCAGAACTATGATCTCAAAGCTGGAATCTGGAAAGCTCACTTAGATGACGAGCTTGCGGGCACTTTCTCCTCTAATCTTGCTGCTTTGGAATCGCCAAAACTGTGAGTGGTACCTGATGCCAAAGCTTTCTACGTATTTGATTTGTGATCTATCACATCGCGTTCAGGATGTGTGAAACAAGATCAATTCCTTGGTAGAACATTCTGGGGAATTGGCTTGCGAGAAAAAGGAACTTCATGACATGGAACCAATGTTAGAGGAAAAAGCAAAAATTGATCAGAAGAGTGAACAGGATTCAATCAATGTCGGTGCTCATCAGTCCTACCAGCTAATTAGTCTGCTTGGAACCACGAGAGGGTATGTAACAAACCCTGGGATGTTTCTGATGATTGTTGGTTTGTGTGGATAAATTTGCATAGGAATATCTCCATGACTATTGCGAGTTTGTTGCAGGAACTTGAACGTGCTTGTGAGCCTGACTTTGATTCTATGTTACAATCTACATGGAAAGAATCAGAATTCTGTAGCTCCGAGAGTTCTTATATCAACAAATTAGTCAGTGCTATCAATATGGTGGTCAACATTTTCAAACAAAGTCTTGTTCAAGATGTTGTTTGTAGTTTTGGTGATAAGGTTGTTGGGTAAGTGAGGATCCAGTTGTTATGGACTTTTTTTGATAATAACACTTCTGATTATTATGTTTTATCCACAAACTCTAGAAATTTGATTTTAAAATTCACCCAAACCATATTCAAATGCTGACGGATTCCAACAACAGCAGCAGAGCAAATCATTCTAGATTTAAAAATCATAAAATGATGTTTATAACTTTACCAGAATTAGAACCTGAAACACTAACTCCTACAGCTTATACAAGATATGTTTTAAAGAGTGTTGGAAATTATATCAACTATTGAAAGTGATTTTGATATATGAAAAACCACCTGATGAGTTTGTTAAACATTCTTTGTTATTGATTTGATTTCCAAGTCAATATTTTTTGGATTGACAAAAGGGTTTGGATTTAAAGGTTAGTATATTTTCAAAATATTGTCTTTAATCATCATGATAACACTAATGAGTTAATTTTTTTTGGTATGGTTTTTTAGGGTGTAAAAAGGTATGGGCAAAACAGATGGTCAGATGTTGTTTATCAGGGACTTCACTCCAATCAGACCTAGACAATACATCATTCAATTCAAGTGTAGATATGAATGCCAAAACAACCTCCACCAAAAGTGATTCATCACAATTTCCAGGCAACAGCCGTGATACTTCTAGATCTTCTGTGCTGAATTAATCCAAACAACCAATTGTGTCAGACTACATCCGGGATCTAATATTGAGATGTGGGGGAGTAGTAAGGTTTGGTCAGAAATTGGGAATGGAATTGAGTTTTCAAGACAAACAAAAAGAATTATGTGAGTTGGAATACAAAAACAATAATCAAAAACTCATGAAAAAAATGTGACTTTCTTGTGGGGATAATGCTTGGTTTGTATTGTTATTCTGGTTGTGCCAAACTTTGGTTGAATTCTTTTCAATGGTTAATTTCTATGTTTGGTGAAGCATTAGGGTCTTGAATCAAGTTGATTTAAGGTTTTCTTTCATCTTCTTTCATCCTTGACCATCTGGATAGGTACTGAACGTATGATGTTGTTTTTAAGTACATTCTTTTGTATTTGGACTTTATAGACTGATGTGGACTGATGTCTCATTTAAAAACATCTTCAAATTCTTGTAAAGGGCATGTTTGTCTTTGAAATCATTGTTTTTCAAATCTATATCAACTTGAAAGCAGGTTGATTCTATGGGTCCAGGGTGTTGGTTAGAAAACACATTTAGTTGCAAGAAAGGTCTCAAGACTTGTTACGGTTTGTGATCAAAATACACTCTTAACCATCATATCCGATCTCTGGCACTTTGACACACCTGATTCCAGATTTAACTCAGTTTCTCTCTGTCCCACCACTCAGCCTCAGGAACATTTGATACCTTTGAGAAAGAAGATCACTTAACTTGATCCAATAGACCATCTGAGAATCAACCCTACTTCAAAAATACCACCAATTGGTGCTTGACATTCTAGATCTTGTGAGGGTTCTCTTGCTACTCAGGTACAACAGAGAAATTGATTGCCTACATGGATTGGGTGGAATACTATTGTGCTGGAAATCAGTACACACTCATGCACATTCTATCCCAACAATGAATATGTATTTCCTGAAGATATTCAACAGATACTTATGTCAGCTTTACGCGCTGAATGGGCAATTACATAGTTGAGTCAAAAAAGTTTTTTATGGATGCTTATGAAGGTGGGAAGATGGAATTAGATTTAATGAAACTGTGTAACTGAATTCTGAAGAAATAATTGAGGTCCAACAGCCAAGCATGCTTTGCAAAGTGACCCCTGAGATTCAAACATCAGGTTTGACTCAAATTATGTTCATTGACAAAGCAAAGATAGCTTTTCACTTCAAGGAGAATAAAATATGAAATTAACTGAAATGAGGGTTTAATGAAATGAATCAAGAATCATGTGTTTCTGAGTCAATATTTATCCTCTCCATCTACACCAAGAATATATTTCCAGGCCAGATGTATGCAAATAGATAGATCTGACACTACCAGCATAAAGTAATTTCCCCACTTAAAAGGGGATTCAATTTACATAAA
>KZ148558.1:10693-28595 GCA_002157085.1 Melampsora occidentalis | reverse complement strand
CTATATACAGCTTGAATACCAGTTGGAACCACACTTGACCATTTGGGTGATCC
Organism: Melampsora occidentalis; assembly: GCA_002157085.1. Classification (NCBI taxonomy): domain Eukaryota; kingdom Fungi; phylum Basidiomycota; class Pucciniomycetes; order Pucciniales; family Melampsoraceae; genus Melampsora; species Melampsora occidentalis. Next base: position 28,542 of record KZ148558.1, on the reverse strand, counting down.
CACAACATCTCATTTCATGTCTCAGCCTTGCACATTTCACCCCTCATCTGACATCTTCTGATTGGTTTTAAAATATCAGAAGCAAACAATTTATAAAATCATTCTTATTTAAAGGTTCATCACTTTTTTCATCTTATTGGGCTGTCTAGCATGAATGTCAAGAAGAAAAAAAGACATTCAAAATGAATGATCACCAACCACGGAAAACCTGATCACCTGATTTGAAAAGGGTGTTTTTGGATTGGAAAGAAAATCAGGTCTATCAAGACTTGATGTTCTTGATGTTCTTGATCAAACCTATGTGGCGGCTGGGCGCCAAATTGCCTAGTAAAGAGATTAAGAGTATGTAATTGAAGTGAGAGATAGACTAGAAATTAAACAAGAAGCCCGCATTCAAGATACATACTATCATCAAACCAACAAACGATGAAAAATGAAACCGAACTTCAAGTCCACCACATTGTGTGATTAACGTGATTGATTTTTCTCATCATATTGTTGATCTTGTCATTATACGCTTCAAGATCGGCCATTCTATGTTGCTCAGTTTGTTCATATTGACTGTTTCCTATCACTGAGCTTTGACCATCATCATCTACATTTAGCCACATTCTACCTCTATCTGCCACTGAAAGAAGAAGAAAAAGATTGATTATTACAACAGACTGATCTATGTGACAAAGGAAACAAAATAAGGATCATCTCAGACTTACGGATATCCGCGTACTATTTAAATCAAATAGCCAAGTTGGATGCAAGTTTTTGGTTAGCTGGATCAAGATACAAGACGTAGAATCACAGGACCATTGAACCCACGTAGGCTGGTGCTGCTATCCCAACAGATCTAGTAGCGGGTTGATAAGATGAGCAAACTTAAAAAATGAAGAATGAAAGGAAAAACACATCAGCCATAATACGTGAATGGCAACATGCAAAACATTATGAATAGAGTTGAAATCATACTCACCCGAGTTGACCAATTCCTGTAAGTCATCAACACTAAATTCTGATTCATCTTTCAGAACACAATATCTACATGGTCTAGATGTTCCTAAAACTCCAGCTTGACTCTGACAAAAGAAATCAAAAAGGTGAGGGTCTCCGATCACTTGATCTACTACCGTACCTGCCCGAGCATTTCCTGATCTATCTTGTTCATGTTGTTGTGGTGCAAATCTGATTCGATGACTTTCAAAATCAACATGGACATCAGAATTTGATCGATCAAATCTATCATCTGAGCATGAGTTTATTTTACCTTTTGGCACAAACTATGAAAGTGATCTGATGGATTACATCCTGATCAGTAATCATTCAGGATCAAAGTACAAAATTGAGTCTGATGACTTACTTTGCATTCATTTTTCTCGTCACCGATCATCTTAAGTGCAGCTTTTTTTAAAAATAAATGAACGTCAGAACAAAAACCGAGCTCGATCTCATGGATATCAGTCGTCTTCCACATACCTTTAGCTCCGACGAATTCTAAAGAGACAGATGAAGCGAGCAAATTCATGTTTCAGATTAAATTCAAAAGACTTCACTTTAAAAAAATTTGTGCTAAGGATATATATCATAACTAACCTTGTAGGAGAACCTGACCAAATTCACCTTCGGACACTCCATCTCTGAAGATGATTAATCTCTGGGGGAAAACATGATTTGGAAATGCTACTTTCCATCTTTTGAGATGCTGATATAACATATCTTCAAACTTTTCAATCGGCTTTTCAAACCAAAGGGAAACCATCAATCAAACGGTGACTTTCCAAGACGTTGATGCAAATACATATTTGATGGTCAAATGAATTTTATAATGTGATAAAGGAACGGACCTCTTGAGATCTAGGCCTAGAGTTTTCGTTCGCAGGTTCCAAGAGTGGTTGGATCCCAACCACACCACTATACCTACATAAAGTTGAATCCATCGTCGCTACCATTCCTACTACAGATGGTTTGAGGACCGATCCAAAGTTTTGGTGACTTAAATCAACACCTAAGAAAAATTTAGACTGAAATTAACGACATGAAAGCACCATGAACGCAGATAGGATCATCACCCACCCACGATCATCGTAGGTCCTTTGGTTAACTTATGGAGAGCCGGTACAACATGATTTGTGCCTCCGATCTTGATGTTACTGCACAATCTTTATCAGATCTCATTCATTCTCATGATCTAGAGGAAATGACTTACATTTTTAAAGCAAGACTATAATTTCAAAAACACATTATTAAAGACTGTTTCAATAAGAATAAGGAAGATGATTATAAATTTATCTTACTTGGTGAGGTATTGGTCTTGAGCCTTGTATCTACGTGATGAAAGAGAAATAAACAACTGGAATGAGGATCTAAATACTTGATTTAGAGGACTTACAAATGTTTAGCAACCATACATTGCGTCGTCACACCCTTATCCGCAAGTTGCTGAGCGAGATCAATCAAATTTCAGTCGGGCTATCACAGAATGGACAGGAGATTGATTTTAACTTACATCACCTTCATGTTTGATGATATGATAGAATTGACTCTTATCTTCTGTTACACATATGATCACTTGAGGATCTGATCCAAAGATATGACGAGCTTGCTTTCCCGTCTCACGCAAACCTGCTCGAATGTGATTCAAACTCAGCCCTTGAAGTCTTACAAATGGCGGTTTCTTTTCTGGACATTTCAACCCTGATAGAAAATACTCAATGTCAGTTTGTTCAGAAACAGGAAAGCTATATGGACATTCTCATTTATACACCCTTGAGCAAAAATCATGTTTACCTATTTCATTCTTCTTTCTCACAAATGCACGAAAAAAATTATCCAATTCTCCATTATTCACTCTCGGGTCACAGACCATCACGCCCCTGAAATCATTCCAATTGAAGTCCATAGGAGCACGTATCAAGACCAAATTCTGATCGTAATCTCAAAAAGGTTCAAGATTAATCAACTTACCAAGAGAATATCACTCCTGGTTTGAATAGCTTCAGGGGTGGTCTTGCAATATTCCATTGTCCTTCTTTCGCCATAGCCGATCCACCTCTAAATAAGGTCCAAAAGATGATCATTCAATGAGATCTCGAAAATAAAAAGAAAATGCAGCTCTTGATCGCTTACTGTCCGTAAGATAATTTTGTAGATTGAAGAACTCTACACGGGACCTTCAAAAAGTCCTCAGAGATTCTTAATCCGTAAGCATCTGACCTACATCAATAAATAAGTGTCAATTACATGGTTCGGGTTGAGATGATGAAGAATAACTGACAGAGCTCTTGCTCTGTCCGTCATCATGCTATGATAGCCCTTTTTGATCTCGAGGAATCTCTGATGAGGCCTTGAAACAATCATTGATGACAATTCAGTAAAAAATTGCTCAGGTTTTTTAATGATATCACGTGAATGACGTATGTACTAACCTTGAAGTTTGAAAAGCTAGAGCTTTTTGTTGTTGATCAGATTGCAGTTTCAACTTGTACTGTTGATTCTATATCGAAACAGGATGATCATAGTCAATTTCCGTGAAAATTCATGAATTATTCATTGAAGTTTAAAGAAGAGACGCACAGGTAGGACTTCACACAATTCCATCGGATATAGCTGATAAACAAAATTGATCGTTGGTCAATCACAGCTTGGAAAGTGTATAATCGAGAAATTTACTCACTGCTTTTTTAGTGGCACTTGTTTGAACAGTAGGCACATGTGGATATCTCAGTTGCATACCATGGTGCTTCTCAAAAAAGCTCTACCATAGAAGAAAAACATACACATCATGAGAAAAGCAAAATGATGAACAAACCAAAGAAGTTTGACTCACTTGAACAGTATGTTCGCCATCTTCAGTCTGAAATCTTTCATCTGCGCTACTTGAACCAAAATCCTTGAGGAGATTTAAGAAATCCAATTAGCTTTTATACATTTCAACTGGAGGAATAAACGTAAAACTTACATAAATAGACCTTTTGATTCCAGGATCATCAGGACTACGTATGATTCTGATTTTTAATTTCCTAAGTACTCGACGCAAAATTAGCTTCTTATCATCCCGTAGGTTTGAAAGGTCCTTAGTTTGACAATCAAGTATCCTGGCAGATACTTCAACTAAATTTCCTGGCACAACGAAAGCCGCGCAAGTAGTATCAACCGAAAATAATAAATTATTAAAGGCATTACCTGGGGCTGTATTGGTACCTACACGTAGGTTAGCAATAAAGCCTCCTAAAGAAAGAAAACATCACATCCGAATCAGAAAGGCCAGGTTCTTCTCATATGGCTTGACTTTAATCTTGACTTACTTTTCAAGACAGCTCCACCGGAAATATGCAGTTCTGGAGCTCCGAATGGAAAAACAGCTCTGGAAGTTGAAAAACTTCGATTTTCTTCCGAGTCGATTGGGTATTTGATCGCGATATTGTGAGCTTGTAAGATTTGTTTAGCTTTAATCAATAGCAACTGTTTCTCTTCTGTTGATCTATTCGAGAAACTAGGATGTTGAGCACCAACAAGTAAAGGCGCAAGTTCCCCGTTTTTGATCGGATTTCCTGGAACGGGTGTTAACTGTGTTTTGCGTAAGTTTTTCAATATATACCGTATTTCACAAAATTTAAAATCTTCACTTACATTGTATCGGAATAGATTGTCCTTTTCATTCGGCTTAGATGCGTTTACCTAAATATCAAAAACGAATCAAGAAGAGCTCAAGAAACCCGTTCATTTTCACACAATCTTTCAAGTTTAGAAGAATGATGAACGAGATCCGAACCTCTCCAGCAAGTAATTCTTTCGGGAGTTCCGCGTGACTGAAAGCTAGTTTATCACCATCAAAGACCGCGTAGATAGGCGGAGATAAGGCCTTTAAGAGTTTAGCGATCCGTTTGAAAACTTGCTTCCGTAGCGCTACCGGTGGGGACCAGTCTTTAGAGTTAGTTATATGTACCTTTTGATCAACAACATGGCCGGGTGAAATGAATATCAGAAATTTGTTCGTCACTTCAGAAAGAATTAGTCCGACTTACCGAATACTGAAAAGTGGATTGCTTTGGAAACCCGGGTAGAATTTCGGCTCTAAAGACGTTACAAAATACGAAGCTTCTTGCCGCACTACATAGTAAATTCAACAGCACGAGACAAAACGAATCACTATTTGAGTAGATATGTAAGTGTTCTGATAATGTAGCTCTACAGACCTTCCACCTTCAGGGCGAGACATAGGAATCCCTACGGACATGTTGAATCAGAATCCCAATAATATTTTCGCGTCAAATGAATTATAAGCCGATCTTTTGTGGGTTTGTTTTTCTGTGTACAACTATTGAGAGGACAATCTGGTGGAACTTCTTCTACTGTTTGATCAGAAATTGATTGGATCTTATAGCCCTTCCAGACCGATGAGCGATTACTCTTCTACTATTTGGTCAGAGATTGGATCATCAGTGTAATCAAACGCGTCTAAGATATGAAAGGAGTTTTTTTGTTCACTTTCGTGTTGGTCGCGCTAGTGGCAGAGAAATCAACATACTTTTGCTATTACAAAGGCTTCATAAACCCCTCAAGCACCAATGAGCTGAGGACTCTGTCGCCGAGATCATTTACGTAGGTAATTCTATCCGTATGTTGGCCGTGATCATCCACATCTCAAAGTTTCAGCTCAGCCTGAACAAATCATAGAAGATAGCTCTTACACTGATGTAGCCTTTGATCCAAACCGCAGAAAGTAGATAAAGGTAGTCAGGATTTCACATCAAGCCACAGAGGGTATAACTCATCCTTGAGCAAACCTCCTCGGCTCTTCAATATGCCCTGAACAATCTTTGTGAAGCGTGAGGATTGAAGTTCATCCGAAGCCGATCAGCTTGTAATTCTTTGTCGCCCTCTGTTTCTTCTTTTAACTCAAGTTGAGAGTTGGTAAACAGATCACTAATTCCGAGATGTCTTTTTTATCTATACGTGATATCTCACATTTCAGAATCAAAGCAAGCTGATTGAACTGAAGTCAACCGTGCTGAGGAACGTATCCAACTTACCTAAACCCCCTAAGTGTGGAGCAGAGTTGAGGATCAATTGTTAGACGAATGATTCTTGGAAGGGAAGTTCTTGTTGACCCTGATTACCCAACAAACGGTAAACAAGAAGAAGAGTGACAATCCATCCTCCTGTTGAACTTTGAAGATGATGTCATAATTGATGTTAAAATGAATATGTATTGAATAACAAATGGAAAAAGACAACATGGTTGACCAAAACATGTAAACAACAACAAAGTCCAAGTGTAATTGGCCGTGATTGGTCTGATGTTTGATGTTATACATAGGTCACAGACATAAAACTGCAAAGGATATCTAGAAAGCTGTTACAAATCCCTGAATCTTATCACTTCGAGCCTTCTTCAGGAGCACTTGCACTCTGGAGGAAATTCATCAAGTCCGTTTCTGATCTTTTAAATTTCTCTTTCGACAATTAGAGAAACCGCACTGGTAACGATACGTAGAATGGAATATCAATGCATGGTAAAGACAACTCAGAAGCGAATGAATAAAGGGATTAATGAGATCATTTTATGTATGTAATTTGTATGTGTAAAATTCAAACTCTTCTCCTTTCCTGAATCTGGGAAATTGAACAAACAATAACACAGCCATCTATTCTCTATCAAGCCATTCGGATGAGATCATTTCAAACTGTATTTTAGTGAAATGTATTTTGAATTTAGCTATTTGATGATTCTGTTGACTGCGCCACTGTAAGAATGTTTGAGTTTGGACTTAATTTACTGCTCCTTTACCCTTTCCCTTGCCATTTCCACCCCTTTTGATATCTAAAAACCCTTAAAAAGGTTCAATTCAATCTCAATCAAACCGTCACAAAGCATTCTATCGGTTTCAATCAAATCAAATCAAACTCTTACTTAAACCAACGACACATCATCATCATATCACTTTAACTCATATCATCAATTATTTCACCCGATACCCAATCATCAACATTCACATCACAGCCTCAATCTCATCTTCAACCTCAACTTAATCTCTTCAAAGATGGCACGAGACAGACTTGCAGCCATGCGTGTTTAGTGACTCATTCACTTCCCCTTTCCCTGATCTCAACTATTCCTTAAACTGACTTTGTCTTACCTCCTTGAATCATCTTCTTTTCACAGGCAAACCAAGGTGTAAACTATGGCTCAGATCCTTCACCACCCTCTGTTAATACCACCAACGGATATGGCATTCAACCACAAGACAAAGAAGCAGGTCTCATGGAAAGCTACGAGTTACAAGAAGGCAAAAACTTAGACATGCCCGCTTTCATGAACGAAGTATGTTCATGACTTTTTCTTCTCGTTTCTTTCAATTATTGGCTCTGATCTGATCATCAAATCTTTTTCGAAAAAAGGTTTCTTCCTTAAACGATGGAATCCGATCAGTCAACGATAACATTGACCGAATTCGAGACTTACATTCACGTGCTTTATCAGAATTAGATGAACAACAGCATCAATCGATTACGAACCAACTTGCAACTCTTACCACTGAGACATCAAGATTGACCAATAATATTAAGAATCGAATCAATTCACTGAAATCTTTGACTGATGGATTACCACTTGGTGGTGATACTAACGTTCGACTTACTCAAGTGGGTGCACTTAAGAAACGGTTGATGGACACGATTACCAAGTTGGTTGTTTTCCCAGATCTTGTGTCTTACTTCTTTCTTCTTTATATGAACGAGATCTTCACGTTTATGATATTTTTTGAATCTATTGTAACTTGTTTAACTCATTAGGTATCAATCAGTCGAACAAGAATCTCGACAAAAATACAAACAACGAATGGAACGACAGTATAAAATTGTCAAACCTGATGCAACACCAGAGGAAATCAAACAAGCAGTTGATAGCGATGATGGAGGACAAGTGTTTTCTCAAGCAGTAAGTCTTCCAACCTCGCAATCCGCTACCCAGAGTTCCTTTTTGGTTTCTGGTCCATATTGACGGTTTCTATGTAGTTGATGACCTCCAATCGATACGGTGATGCCCGAGCAGCGTTCAACGAAGTGAAAGAACGTCATGAGGATGTGAAGAGAATCGAGCAAACTTTGACAGAGCTCATGCAGATGTTCAATGATGTTAGTTTCCAGAACCCTTTTTTTCAACTCACGGCTCAACCTAACTGTTGTTTATTCTCTTACCAGCTTGCAACAATGGTTGAAGAGCAACACCACGTCATTGAGAACGTTGAGACAACTGCGGCCGATGTGAATCGGGATACTGAGCAAGCGTTAGTTCGGATCTCATCTTTGACTTGAACACTCATGTTTGAAACTGATTTGTATTGTTTGTTCTATTCAATTTGTTTCTTATTCACACAGAGGTCAACATATCACCAAAGCCAAACAATCAGCAGCCGCAGCTCGGAAAAAACGTGTGATTTGCTTCTGTGAGTGTTTCTCATCCTCGTACCTACTTGGAGAATGTTGACTAATTTTGATGACCTCATGATCCCAGGGCTCTTTGTTCTTATACGTAAGCATGATCTATGTTATCGAGACCCTCTATATGATTGATTACTAACCTTGATATTACGTTTTTGATCATCAGTGATAATCGCTGGTGCAATCATCGCAGCTGTGGTGGTGACACAGAACAACAAAAACAATAACAATAACAAACCCACAGCTTAATAGCCATCAAACTCTTTCCTGCATTTACCAATCCGTATCATACTTACCCTTACCACCATCAAACGGTCTGGACGATTTGTTTTTGTTTTTCTTTTTTTATGTTTTGGTTTGGTTTGGTGATGAAATGAACCTATCACTTGTGTTTTTTTTCTCAAACTATTACTCCCCATTACCCTTCACTTCACTTCACTTCTTACACTTTTTTTCTTTCATAGAAAAGTTGTTTTTATCTCACATTATGACTTTCTCTACTAATTTTTTTGATGAGATACGGTTTTCTCCCTTTTTCCCAAAGCTTTGTGCAAGACTTTTTTTTGTCTTTTGGCTCGTCCTTTTTTTGTTTTGACATTCATTCTCTTTTTCATGACTTTCATTTTTCTTGGTTTCGGGCTTTCCTTTTGTTCTTTGTTGTTGTTGTTATGAAGAGAAGAAGGTATGGAGTGTTACGCTACAATCACATAATTACTCTTTTGAGGTTGGATTTATATCTTTTTTCGAATCCATATTTTTCATATTCAACTATCAAGCTTAATCAGGACACGCCCCGAGGCTTCAGAGCTGAATTAGACTTTATAAGCCTTTAGAGATTTTTTCGTTGATTTCTTTTCTTGAAATCGTCAATGAAGCACGCCATGAAAAGATGAGAAGTAAAGTACAAGGCCTTTCGGTGAGGCGAGGGACTTGATTAAGTTTGACATCTTATGGTCACACTACTCTAGAATCCATGACGAAGTGCCTCCTCTCATCACAGAATGTTGTGGCAGTAGTTTCAACAAGACTTTGTGCAGACCTAAACGGCTTATGAGCCTCGTACGAAATTCAAATTAAACACTTGATCTCTTCCAATCTGAGTGACTCTCGAGCTTAGATTATCAAGCGTTCAGCTTCCACGCAGTCGCGAGTCTTGAAACCGGATGTACGCAAAGTGGGGAGTAAGTCAATTGTGATGGTTAACCGTCAAGGGCTGCAACATTGACAAGTACATACATATACATGAAGGCGAGCTTGTGTTTACATATGTTGGGATTTGATTGGTTGGATAAAGATTCATTCTTTGGTGATTAAAGAAACTGGAGAAGTTGGTACTGACACGATCGATGAGGCACTTTCAGACGGATCGTGATATATACGTCGTTATCATAATAAGACATCAGATATGATCAGTCAAGTGTTTAAAGTAAGGACTTCCCAGGGGTGGTCAGTCAGACTCAAGCTGTGTTGTATGTACCCGCTCAGCTGTCTCCATAGGCACCGATCCCACAGGTCTCAAGTTTCAACTCATGATGCGGTGAAATCAGGATCCATCCCACAGCGCGATATGTGATTTAGTTGCATTAGTGGATCTCATATTTTAGGATACAAGCTGTGCAGGATACAATTTGCACACAGCTTGGTTCTTTATCATCAATTGCTTACATACATACACAACATTGTCCTTGCCTATCGGCTTTCGTTGAACTTTAGTGCGAATATCATTCGGGTTGATAAGGAAAGACGAGAATACTTTGGGAGGGGTCGCACGTGGCTAAGCGTGGCTATGCCAATTCTGTCTCGAGTCTGTTATGTAAGTTTATCTCAAGTCAGTCATTTCGTCATCCTGTCTCCTCCCTTCTCCTCCTCCCTCGGTGTTTCCCTCCGAAGATAGTGTGCAACACTTCCTTGTGTCCGTCGAGGTGATATTGAATTGGAAGAGCTTCGATGTCGGATGAGGGGAATTGCAGCGTTCTGAAGCTCAAGCCTCAAAGTAGCAGTGGAGAACTCACTTGACGAAATTGATCTTACTTACAACTGAATCCTGATTTGTGATAAAAACTGCTGGGAAGATTGAGGCGATGAGAGGCGATGCGATTAACTTTTAGCTGATTCACACAGCTTTAAACAACTTCTGCTTATTCTCATAACTAGAGTCACTTCGATTTCCCAGTGAAATATACAAGGTCCTCCAAGGGAAAAAAATAGCTTTGGTGTGATTCTAAAAAGCAACTTCTATCATTTCACTTCAACTGTTCCTGTCTTGGTTCCCTTCAACATCGGTGTCCCATCTATAGTTCTTATATCTCATACTCATTCACAAGCATTCAGAATCACATCGATTGAGTCATTAAACTACACACAATTCATTCATCGATTGTTAGTCTAGAAATCCAGTGACAGTTTCTGTTGTTCAAACTTCAAAGAAGTCAGCAACAAATAAATGGCCCGCGAAAGGATTGCCACACTGCGTGTAAGTTCGCGTAGGTTTAAGACAAGTCACAAGTGGAATATTTCTTTTTTTTATAGAGATCTTACCTTCTTGGCAATCGTCTCATATCCGATTTTCTGTTTTGTTGTTCCTTGATTTCATCAGGTTTCTATTTCTGAATCTGCTCGGGTACAACTTTTGAATCAACGCGAAGATTACGAGCCTAGGATGACTGAACGATCTCTACATTCATCATCAAGGTCTTCGATGTCTTCATCGTGTTCTTCTTCCTCCTCTAGTACTTCAGTCGTACCCTTTCAAGAACTCGAACCATCGGTCACCATTGGACCAATGCCCATTGATAATTTTATGGATGAGGTTAGTAAAATCCTACTTGGATGCTTCAGTCATCAAAACAAATACCAATGTTCTATTTTCTTTCCGAGAAACAAAAAAGGTAGCCGAAATAGCAGGAACACTAGAACATTTGAATTCCAATCGACATATTCTAGGAAAAGATACAGAAGAAAGTTTAAAGAGTGGAGAAAGATTAAAACGTTTACTTCGAAGAGAATCCGATCCGAATCTAAGTGTATCTAATTCACAAGAAAGAGCTTTGAGAAATGCTCAAATTGATGCATTGAGATGGCGTTTGGCAGATATCATACCTCAGTTAGTCATTTGCTTCAGTCTGTCTACAAATCTTGATGGATTCTGTAGGATTGTACATATTCATTCATGATGCTTGCTTTTTTTTTCTTCCAATATTCACAATCTCAACATAATTGTAGATTGGAACTTGATCATGAGATTGCTTATAGCATGACTCGAGAGAATTTAACAACAACATTGAAATTAGTCGTTGGGGAAGAAGAAGCGACAGAATCAAGACTCGAAAGCCTCCTACAACTCTCGCCCGATGGACTTGAATGTTTTTTAGCCAAAAGCGTGAGTAAGATATTCTTATCATCCACCCAAGACAGCTCATTTAAAAGGAACAGACGCGAAAAAATACTAACCCAGATCAAATAAATGTTGGATCTTTGGGATTAGGTACGAGAGTCTAGAGACTATCCTACATCAAGAAAAGCGGCGATAGAAGCAGTAGAATTGTTAAGAGAGTGTCATCAGATCGAAGTTAGTTGGAAGGCTCTCGGTCAGCTATCAGAAGACGTGAGTATCTTGATTTACTTACTGGATTATCTGGATCCTATTCACTTGGAATCATCTTGAAATCTGATTCTATGGTACACATACATTTTTCGATTTCAAATTTAGTTACGAAGTTTTGATCTTCGAGTTCGACGAACAGGAGAACTAGGAGAAAAACCAAAAAGTGAAAAAATCAACGAACTTGGGCACTCAGAAGAGTCAGTTGAAAGATCTATACTTGTTCATTAATTCTCCTCATAGGAATCGAATGATTTCAATTCTGTATGTGCGACATTGCTGAGTAAATCATCCATTGTTTTGTATTGTTTTCAGAGTAAAAACCGACACAAATCCTAGGTACAGTTGGATTAGAAGGCATATCACGGTGTTTTATATAGGTGTGTTTCTTTTCCTAATCAACTGAATCTTCAAGTACATACACATGCGACTCCTTTCTAGTATTATCTTGAAGATTCCTTGTCAAGTTCTATTGACTGATATCATGCTCCCGCTATTTTTTTCAGGTCTGATGTTACTACTAGGTAAGTAACTACATACATCTGAAATCAACTCCAAGTAACTTCAAGCTGATCGATGGATCTTCTTTTAGCTGGTATGATCATTTGTGCTATTCTAATTCCACTAGCAATAGTAAATCATGGAAAGATCAAATAAAACTTCCAAAACTCAGAGCAAATCTACCCCAGTATCACTATTAGTCTAGATATGTTGAGAATAGATTATACTATAGCTCTACAAATGTTCATTTTGTTTCATAGACGTTTAAGTTCGTTAATTCGGTTTCTTTTGGATGATTCATTGTATTGTAATATTAGTATCTTATTAACTTGTTTGTTTTTACTGAAGCAGAATGGATTGTCTGATATCTTTATAAAAAATGTAATCTGATCATTTTATCAAGCAATTTTTATCAAAGTAGCATTACAAGATATCTGAAGTAAGACAGAGCAACTTTTAAACTACAACATATCTGATTCAGATGCTTGAGTCAACGATCTTAGGATCTTTGAGTCTTTTGAGCCTATTGATTATATATATCGGAGATCAATAAACCCCCTCCGTCAACAGGATATCTATTAAGCTACAGCTTATATGTGTCAGCAATCATGACATCATGTTAAATTTTGAAATTTCCCTTTAATCCCACAATTCTGGAAAAAGGTCCCCACTGACCAAGTAGAGTGGCTAATCTTCCACTGTTGGGGATATTGGAGATATTCACCTCTGGAAGCTCTTGGCTGCAGAGTACAGTTAAGTGCCTGGATCATTTTGGATCATCACCAAAATCATAGATTGTTAAGGTTTTGTAAGAATAAATAAAACTGGTAAGAAGGAAAGGTACGCAGGTTCTAATCTATAGACATCAAAGTTAAAGATGCTCTCAAAAGTTCAATTCAACTGACTTTCTATGCACTTTTGCCACATGAAGGGAGGAAACCCTCGTGATAAAGGAATTTCAGGATCAAGGTGTTTATCATTTTAATCTCTTCAGAGCTTTGAACTGAGAGAGATATCAATTTTCTACTACCTATTCCATCTTTCTTGATCCAAATTTCACCTAAATCTTATGAGCTCAATCAACTATGGATCATTTTTTCACAAACGGATTTGAAGATCCCACTGCACTCTACCGCTTTGAAACGCGTATCAAAAGGGGTGTACCCAGAGGCCAGACCGCATATACTGTAAATAAAGAATTCGAACTTGTAGGCGCATGTTTGCAGTCTTTGAGAAACATTTATTAATTCCCTACCCAAAGAATTCCTTAAATGTGATACGGATCTGAATAAGAATCAAACCACAAAAACTATCAAATTGATTAATCATATCAATCAAAACAAAACAAGAGACATTGTTCATACTACTGTTAAAGAGAGAAAAACAAAAACATAAGATTTAAAAAAGGAGTGAATTAGTGACTAGGATATGGAGCGAAACCGGAGATGGTGTCTTCAAAGGTCAGGAATCATTCATTACGTAAGAAGTGGATTAAGTAAAGATAGGTAAATCAGAACGTCTACTTAATCCAACTGATTTTTGACCGTTTTTTTCATACCGTAAAGCAAGATACTGGTTCTGATAAAAAGAAAAAAACCCAACAAAAAGTCAATCAAAGGAGTTGCGGTAAGAAATTATCATGGTATAGTTTACAAAAGAAAGAAGTCAAAAAGCCAACCTTGATAAATGTATCACCTAGAACGACAAATCCTTCACTTCCGGATTGGACTCCGCTATAACACATCCCACTCTGATCAGAGGTAGTATCATTGTCAATAGCTTGATAAGCTAAATCTTCAGCAGGTATCACAAATTGAAGACTTCCAATTCCGAATTCAAAGAATATATTAGGTGAAGAAGCAGTCGAGCTCTGGCCTGAACGAGCGTGTAGATGATGTTCACGATGGTGGCGGCTGTCCAGCTGGGTTTTGGGATGAAACCGTTTCTTCAGGTTAAGAGCTAAGCTGTGTTGTGGAGGAGAAGCTGTCTTCACAGGTAGAAGTGACTTCGAGCCAAGAGGTGATGCGTCATCTGATCCAATATAACTAGACTTCTTGTTGGCGGTATTATGGATCGAACATGGAACCATCCAAATCCCATTGTTAGGATCCACAACAGAGCCTGGGATTCTTTTATGAATTTCAGCAGCTGTAGCTTCAGAGACGATTGTTAATGAGGTCTTGAAGTTACCAAAAATAAGATATGAAAGATAAATAAGTCAATGCATTGATCGTATATCCTGAGCAGCTTGTGATAAGAAATTGATTCATCTTTTGACGGTACGAAGAAACTTACTCCAGTGTCAAGAATAGCTCGAGGAGGATCATCTGGCGACATCACATTAGAGCCATTGACATATATACCCGTCAAGTCTACGCCCCTACAAGAATATCAAACCATGGCGTCAATATCGGTTTTCTAATACTTACGTAGTCCTCAAATCCCTCATAAGCCCACCAAAAGTTATGACTGGTGACATTTTTCCAAGCTAAATCCCCACGAATCCATTTCTTATTTACTCCACCAAACTTAAACTCACCAACCGGTGATCCTAAACCCATTTGATCTTCTTTGACTAAAGCTATTCCGATAATAGGTTGATCAAGTGTCTTACTATCCACCAAATTACTGAAAACTCCTTTTGAATCATTCGTAGGGAAGACAGATAAACTATCAGGGCCAATTCCCATCAATCCGTCTACGGGTAATTCAGCCCAATCAGAAGAAACCGTAGTTGCTAGACCAAAAGTTTGGTTCAAAGCTTGGATTGAATCACCGAATGAGACTGTATCCCCAACTAATTGACCACTAACAGTTGAACCATCTCCAAATGTTTGATCAAAGTCGATTTCTGATGGAAAAGAAGTAAACGAAATCGATTTGTTTGGCGCGTAAGCTGTGTGATTTGAGATTGAACAAGTCGAGCAATTTTGTGCAAATAGAAATAAGTCTGATGATCCTGAATCGATATTGAGACGAAAATCTTGGGCTGGCGTTCCGACTGAAACAACTGTAGACCACTGATTCAAGCCAATCAATGCCATTCATCAGATTTCGTTCCCAATGAATATGTAAAGCAATTCAATCAAATATTCTTACGGCAAGATCTCCATGGAAGCTTTCAGTTTTCACAGTTGCAGTACCCCAGTTCGGATCATTCAGAAGTCCAGGAGATCCCATAGACTTTAAAGTATCAAGTAAAAGTGCACCAGGTGATTGTAAAACATCACCAGTCGTTTTCAAAACTGATGGTAATATCAAACCAAGTCCACTAACCAAGCCTTGAAGAGCTCTTACTTTCCATCTAGGATTTTTCTTGCGAGTTGAGATTTGAATTCCTAAGGTTTCCTTAGCTTTCTTGATATCTGATGGTAAAAGTGATTCGATTAGAGGATATAGGTCGGATGAAGATCGATTGGTGTTCAGGAATTCGAATAAACCATAACGTGCAATTGACCTTGCGATCTGTAATTTCGGATTAGCTGTGATGGGCGCGAAGTGTGCTTCAGAAGTGAATGACCTGTTTTCTATCAATCAGCGCTCATCAAAAATAAAAATCTTTGTTCGATGATATCATATCTCGTGACTTCCCTTTATCAATTGAAATGATTTGGCAAAAGACTTTAGACTTACTGGAGGGCCATGATATAGGGACTAATGGGGAAAAAAATGATACTACGTGACTATGACCTAGTCACCAATTAACGCGATAGCGCAGGAAAGAAATCGAGTGTTTGTTTGAAAAAGAAAAGAACGAAGCTTTACTTGCGCTGAGATCACAGCGAAGTAGGACGTATAAATTAATGATGATGGGCACTCAAGAAACAAACCAAATAAAAGAGATGAAGATGATGTTGACTCCATGGTTGCGTAAGCTTAAAAGGTGAAGGAAGATAAGATATGATGCGCGATGCTGAGATGATTCACGATCCGGATAGGAGAATTCATCTTAGGTCATCTTTCTAGAAAAAACAAGGAACGTAAAGTTTTTGGCACGTGAGCTTTGAATGCTGTTTGTCAATGTACACACTTGGACCTGAGACCTGAGGAGCTCGAGAACCAACCATATCGAAAGCTGACCGCTCAGATGGGGACCTTGAATGATTCGATTAGATTTGTGTCATTGATAATTTGAATAGTTGAGAATCAAATCAGTTTCGACGTTCAGGATTGAGCAGAAGATATTGCTCGATGGTCTTTGTAAAGAAAAAAAGCTAATGCTTCAAATCTTTTACCTGGCTTGATCTGATAGATGGTAAGAAATCTTATCAAAACACGTTGATGACCGGAAGCTGTCAATTTCAAGCCCATAGAAGTCTTTGGGCAACAAACATCTGGAAACGTGAATAAGTCCTTTTAGTTCTTTTACACTTCATATGGGTTCTGTGTCCGGCTGCGATGAACATATGTGCAAGTCTTGGAAGAACTGAACAACCTTGTTGCACTATGCCAGTGCCAGTGTTTCGAATATATCATCTCGGCATGCCTTGTAAGCTCTCGAGGTCGTTAGATATCTTCAAGGTGAATAATTGGTACACATGATCAACCTGAAAAACTATCAAGACACTTGTCAAGCTGGAAGAATTTATGGAATGAGATGCTGCAAAATCTTCAAGGTTGGCGCTCTGCAGTGAGTGTGCGGTCAAGTTTTTGAAGGTGAATCGATTGCTTCGGGTTTGAGAACAGCGGGTCCCGGGCGGGGCCTAATTTCGATCATCACGGGGTGAGAAGTTGATCACCGCACTCAGAGCCTTTAATCCAACAACAAGCTCAACTCAACTAATCCGACTTATCACCATCATCAACTATCGAAAATGGTAGAACGAACTCGACCACGTCCAGCTTCTGTTGATCGTGAAAAGGTTAGTGCAACTCAATGTATTGATGATCGACTTGTTTTCGAAACCTTTTGACTCAGTCTGTTTTGTCTTCATCAGACTTGTCCATTCCTACTTCGAGTGTTTGTTAAACCTGGATCGTATCATGATCTAGATCGAGACTTTCAGCTTCCTGATAGATTACCTTCTTCTGATGAATCTCAACTGTACGCCTGGTCAGTGAACCTTTGATCTTTACTTACACTTTCACTTAGCTGTGATCCAAGCCTTCAAAGCGTGTTTCTCATTATACGTTTTGTTTTTTGAAAAAAAAAACATAGGAAAGATACCACCTTACGAGACATATGTCTTCAACTAGTAGAAACCAGTCCTACCATCAAACTCACCACAAGTGCCAAGTTTTCAATCCGATTGATCTTCCTAGACGCACCACGTGATCCGAACTCCACCACATTAGCACGTTACAAATCCCAAGA